>CASGGB010000048.1:0-148019 GCA_949316475.1 Hypomecis punctinalis | reverse complement strand
TGCTCTCGCCGTCGATTTTTACGCTTTACACATATTTATATACATCCATACTCAAGAAATACTCTAATTACGACATTTTTAAGCCTTGCTCAGCTTTCTACAGCATTTTTGTCTTCGCTAGATTTTCGTTCAAACGAATAAATTAGCGAACGAAAACTGTCGAAAACAACTGTCAAAATTGCAACTTGGCTACGGTTTAGCGAATATTCGACGGCGATTCCATCGGAGGGTTATCTATCTCTTTTTGTGTGGGCGCTGACATATGCGTTCGTCTCGCTTACTCTACGTGTCAGTTTGACGTTTGTTATCGCATCGCTTAAGCGATTCCATTCGAAACGCTAAAATCGAATGTACGGTTGGCTAGCACCTCTGAGGTGCTAGCCAACCGGACTTTCGATTTTAGCGTTTCGAATGGAATCGCTTAGGCGATGCGATAACAAACGTCAAACTGACACGTAGAGTAAGCGAGACGAACACATATGTCAGCGCCCACACAAAAAAGAGATAGATATACTTTCCATTCCCTCCGATGGAATCGCCGTCGAATATTCGCTAAACCGTAGCCAAGTTGCAATTTTGACAGTTGTTTTCGACAGTTTTCGTTCGCTAATTTATTCGTTTGAACGAAAATCTAGCGAAGACAAAAATGCTGTAGAAAGCTGAGCAAGGCTTAAAAATGTCGTAATAATCAGAGTATTTCTTGAGTATGGATGTATGTAAATATGCGTAAAGTGTAAAAATTGACGGCGAGAGCACTTTATAACTAAATAGTAAACATTTTACAACAAAATAAGCATTCAGCAATTTATTTATCATCCGATTAACTTCGATTTTAAAGTGGTACCTAAGTGGTAACACTAAAATTCACGATTTTGAAAACTTTAAGAGCATTGTTTGTTTGGATTTGGTAATTTAAAATTCCTCAATTTTATTGTTCATGTAAATAGGGTTATATAATATAAACCGTAAAGTGTTATTACTTAAAACATGAAATTCATGGTGCGTTTTGCACATAGACATCTCATTTATTTTAAAATGTCTGCTTTAAAAATGGATTCGAGAGCACGAGCCAGTGCGGAACAGCTATCGACCCAGTGGAGACTTAAGGAAAGATAGAAAATATGCATCAGTCTTTCTGACAGAATAGTGTATCTATCACAGAAATCTAACGAGATGTTACAATATTTTGGGTGACTTTTGACATACCTACTGTGTTATGAGTTGAAATTAAGTCAGTAAACAATAAAGTGATGTTCAAAAAGATATCCTAAAAAGCCCTTTGTATTTTAGCCACGGAGACATTTCCGACTGCTAAATTTCAGTCTGGTATTCCGGGGATGCATAAGGGTTAATCGCTTGTGGCAGGTGTTGGCCGATACTAAACTTAATCGGTGTAGGAGTAAGCAAAACTGCAGACGGGTGGAAGAAGGTATATAGCTATACAATCTCTCTTTTGCACAAATGAATATAAGATAATGATATGCTTCACTTATTAGGGATATTTATATTCTTGATTGTTTGTTTAGCTGTACTCTGTAGTTTCAGCCCATACCCAACTTTTTAATAGTCCACTGCTGAACACAGACCTAAACTTGAAGGACGATAGGGAAAAATCCTCCACACTGGTCCACTGTGAGTTGGTGAATTTACCTAAAATAGTTTTTACGGCCATTGAATTGTTTTTACGGTATGCAGGTTGATTCATAATGTTTTCCTGCACATCGAGAAATGCCCAATTCTCATAGTGCTTGAGTAGTCCAGGAATGCCCAATTCTGGCTAAATCTAGGAATGCCTATTTCTAAAAATGGCAAAATAAATTAAGAATTTTAATTAAAAAACTACTAAACTTTCTATACATAGGCTGACCGGTAGCTAACGGTAACAACCTTTAGTACATTTAGAAGAATGACTTTTACTATGGGACCAACTGAAACCAAATTTGCGATTATCAACTAAATGTATGGGACAGCATTTTTTTTCTGTTCTGGGTTATCAGAACCTGGGTTAGTTGGCCCTATAGTAAAAGTAAATGGACCTGTGTATAAAATGTATGATTTTTTTTATAATATTCTCAGTTTAAGTTAATTTGCCAATTTGAAAATTGGGCATTCTTAGTATTAACCGGTGTTAGAAGATTCGAGTTGGGGCGTTCCTCGCCTAAACCATAATTTTTAATAATTGCTACATTTTTTGTTTTTTCCTAAGGTCAACAGCTTGGGCAGAGGTTTCTTCAAGAAAAAAGCAACAAAACTAGCTATTTATAGTAAAAAAAATCTTAAAAGTAATGTCAGAATTATTTATCACATTAATTAAAAAAAAAAAATTTTATTGTTATTATTTATGTATCAGTAAGTCATTTATTCTATGATACCATTTAGCAGTATATAAATCCTACAGTATTTTTTGTCATGGTTAGTATTCAATTCCCTGTATCTTCCTCTATCGTGGTATCTTGTTAGAAGTGATAATAGTTTTGAATATACATACTTACTGAATTTAATACAACACATTTTTCAGTTGTTAGCCCCCAAATATGTATTTAAAAATTATACACTAGAAATATGTATGTATATTTGTTTATTTACATTCTTTTACCTGTCAAACAGTCAGTCAGTCAAATAATGCTTTGAATCCCAATACTTTTCATTCAATTCATACTTTTACTAAGAATTCCTAAGTTTTCTTTTATTTAACTTAATAATTAACATAAAAAACATTCTAGTTCTTTAGTAAATATATGTACAATTTAAGTTTTTGGGCAACAGTTTTGCAAGCTTTGCTTAGTTTGGGGAGACTGTGTGTATGATATCCCCTAATATTTATTTATCTTGTTTCCATCTCTTAAGCTAACCCAAAACCAACTAGCCCTAAACTGAACTACAAATATTTTGGGGCTAGGTACTTGGTATTGTGTAAAAAGTGTTCCTAGTTGTTTTTATTCATAACTTTTATTAACTTATCCATGAAATTATACGGCATACAAACAAATAAGACCAGAAAGAAATTGAAAGATGAAGATATAATTTTTTTCCATTAAAGTGCGCTGCTCCCTCACATGATACATTGCCTCTCGATAAGTATTTGGTTGTCAACTCCTGGAACCGTTGCCTCCACACACCAATGTACATTTAACGGGGTTGCAGGTCATGTGAGCAAATTATAGGACTTTTCTTGTAGTATTTGATTTAACATAAGCTGATGTTCAAAATCAAATCGGTTTGTAATCTTCTTGTAAATACTCGCTGAAATTTCTCTTAAACGATTCTGTGCATATGGTGCCATAGATATCTTAATCAACATTCTTTAATCCTGATGGAGTACCCATTTGAACCTGAAACATGAATTGAGTGTTCTTTATAACATGATAACATATCTATGTTTACTACTTGCCAGTTGTTTTTGATGTGATAGCACCTATGAACATCAGTTGCACTTATGAAAAAGTGTTATGTTCCACCTGAGTGTTTCAAGTAATAGTGTGGAACAAGCGATAATGTAATGATAGTCTGTAATTTGACTTAACAAACATTTTTTACTGCATTAATTCTTGTTTGAATAGTTCATTTTAACTTTACAGAGACTCATTGAATGTTTTTAAAATAGGATAGTTACAATCCACTAAATTATTGGTGATATCAGTAAACCACTGTTTATTATTTTGTTTTTAGGGTGCAAATATTTACTATAGATAACTAGGTACTTTGCTTTATGATCTCAGATAACATATCTTGTAAATAGAGATATCTAAATGATATTTTTTTTGGGTAAGTAGGTAAAAAGTTCTTTACTTCAATTTGCTTGATTTATGAAGCCAAAAGATGCATTAGGGCACTTAGGATAGACAATACACAAAAGTAAGTTTAGCTCAGCCAAACTAGCAGTTATAGGATATAGAAAATATCATACCTGCATACAATGATGTTTAATCCTGCATAATTATTATAACCGTGACATTTGCCGTCACAGTCGTTCAAGAGATTTCAGAGGTAATTTTTGCCCAAAAAATGCCGGTTCGCGCTATTGTTAGGTGTCAATACAGAGCAAAGACTTTAGTTTACAAAAAGGAAGAAAATCCTTCCAATAGCAAGTCTAAATTGTGGGCATTTTTTTATATAAACGTTATCTTTTACTGCCTAGAATTTCGTTGATAGTGGTGACAAAACTTGCAAACATTTTATCGACATCGATAAATTTTGCTACTAAGTTAATAATATGTCGGAATAAAAAAAATATCGATGTCAATATAATTATTTTAATTTCAAATGTTTTGTAATTATAGCATATAATACTCAAAAAAATTATATCGATATCGATAAATGATATTAAGTTAATATTATCGAAATTAGACATTTATTGTTATCTGCATATTTAGTAAAATATTTGTGATTGTGGTGTACTTTTTAGTAATACATAATTGTATTCGCACCACATTCTAACTGTTATACTACTAATGAATAAAAGTTCCCGGCTAGGCTAGGATGCCCACGAAGTAATATTTCTTTCGACGTGTCAGAACGAGCCAGCGTGATGGCGATGTATGTATCTGTCACTTTTTCACACGTTGAAAGATTTCTTTTTGTGGCTTTTCGTGGTCGCATGCTGGACCAGCACTGACAAAGAGTAAATGGATCGAGGCAACAGGACGACATGACTGGATCCTACATTTTTTTTGGAAAAGTGATTGCTCACATAATAAAGATGCCTGAAGCCACCTTCAATACCTCAAATAGAAACCGTAATTATACGTTCGATGATAAGGTATACACATAATATATTCTGTAATAGAATTGATGGAAGACGTGTTTAGTGTTTTGTTAAAATATGAGTTATTTTGGGGGTGATTTGCCTTTGAATTAAATTACATTTTATTTTGACGCGTGTTTGAAAATATAATCTGATTTTATTTGCATAATCGGCCTTGTGGGAGTCGCGCACGAAGGATGCCGTACTATTATTCAGTAAAGATTTACATTTTCTGAAGTACCTACCTAATACAATTTTATAGTTCATATAAAAAATTTAGGTATGTCTAGGTATAACGGTTCCGTTTTTAAAAGATATCTATAATTATAATGATATTGACTAAGAGACGCTAAAATTGAAAAGATGTAAACGAATCCTCTCACTCGGCCACGTAACCATTTACGTATACATTTAGCTAATCCAATGATTCAATTATAGAGCTCCAAACTAGAACAATTTGATTGTAATAAAATTATTCTGCTTCTTTTAAACATTGGCGTCGCATGGAATATGTATTTGCCAGTGTCAAGTGTAAGTTCTATTATGATGTTATGATAATTACTACTATTGTTACATGTAATTATGGTGTTGTTTATTAAAATGTTTCTATTATGATATTATCATTTTATAAATAGTCACAGTCGTAGGCAGCACAAAAATCTAGATACAATTGATTATTTTTTGCCAACAATGGCATTTGGCCGACTTCCACCGTTTACGAAATCCAAATAGTTCGCAGGAATTGATGTGGCATCCATGTAGTAATTTTTAACACTTGTTGATTTTACATTTTTTTTTCAGCTCAGCTGACTTCGATATCATTTAAATGACTTCAGTTAGGGTGTACTTGTATACCATTTCAAAATTAAAATAAAAAATAAAACGGTCCATAATTGGCGAAAATACCGCTGAAAATATACAAAAACATACATACAGACGAACATAGTAGGTAGTATGTAAGTAAGTTCGTATAGGCCGGGTGGCTAGCCCTGGTAGGTAGTAGGTACCTACCTTCACTTTTTGGAAGTAGGTAAAAAGTCACTGTCACATCTAAGTCATGCCTGAGCAAAACAGGAGCGAATTTACTAATAGCGCCGCCCTTTATGGAGTTTTTGTAACAACACAAAAAATCACGTTACACATTACATTATTTTGTCTACACTGTTGTACGTAATTCAGCTCATAATCATCGAAATAGCACAAATTTTCACATATTACCACTGATAGAAACACAAGTTTTATAAATTAATACAATACGGCGCGTTGACATGATTTTTTAATGTTTATTCCAAAACTTCCTAAATACTAATAAAACTGCACAATCATTATCATCAATTATACACTATATAGATTCAGTTACATAATCCATATATTATGCAAAAAGTATAAAATCACGTTATCGATAAAATTAAACTGCACAATCACATCGCCCATCACTAGCTAAATGCCAAAAAATAACTGTGATACCATATTCAAATTCGAGATTAACCCATTATTTATTTTTTTGGTTTGGCATGTTGATGCATTTGCCATTGTGATGTAACATTAATAAAATAAAGTGTATTTAATAACTTAAACACGGCATTTAAATTATGACCAAATTAATGTTATGGGCTTAACGTATCTTGGTGATGTGACAGAAAGTATACTACGCTCTATTTTAAAGTGAAAAAAATATTTCCGAAGCTAGTGGAAATTGCACAGTTATTGTGCAGATATTTTACAGTGGTAATACATACTTGGCGACAGCGGTTTTCACTGAAAATAAGGAAGTTTCCCGTTTTCTAGTTTTATTTTTAATAAATTACACTAAGTCTGCTATAAATTATGGTGTTTTTATTTTTCAATTATCTTCAAAAATGACGGAGTTATGAATTTTTAAACATGACCGCACGAAATCAAAAAACCTCGCGACGGATTTACGCGTGTGACGTCATTCGGCTTCAGAGCCGCGCCGTAGGTTAGGCGGGAGTAAGGAAAAAAGAAAATAAAGTGCTTCATTCTATGCTGGGTATTTTTCTAAGCCACGAATACGTTCTAGAATATCATTGTACTTATCTTTATGTTATGATCAACATTTACTATGGGACTAACCTCCCAATATAACGAATTAGAAGTCAGCATTCACATAATTTTGTCGTGAGTAAATGAACTTTATATCTAAAAATGGAACAAGACTTGGTGTATGTGTCTAGTGTACTGCGGTTTTTACATCTGTAACTATTAACTAGTAGCTCTCCAAACAGTAGACCTCGCAAGTATACATTTTCTTGCAATAAATTCTCAAAAATGCACAACTTTCACAGGTAAATATATTCTTAATCATAAAAATGGTAAGGTTCTTTACTAAGATATTATTGTATATAATGGGACTAAGTAAGTAAGTTTGTATAGGCCGGGTGTTTAGCCCTGGTGTCAGAGTTTGGGACTGATCCCCTATACAGGGTTAGCTAGCTAGAACTGGTGAAGCGTAATATATTTTGTTCTAATTAAATACTTTAGTCTTTAGATAATTTTTTTCAAGGCTTTTATTTTCTAGTCCCAATAAGTTGTCAAGTGCGTGTCAAGACATGCGTATGATAGGCTTCCGTAGACGTGACAATGATTATGATGATGATAAAAAACCAATTTTTAAGATGATTGATTACTAGGGAAACGTAATTTAGTATGAATTCTTAGTTGCCTGGGAGAATTCGCTTAAAGCGATAAGACCACCAGTTAGAAACCTATTAATTTTATTGTTTTGTCCCTGTAATTTTTTTATGTTATGTGGTTGTCTAATAAAGTGTGATTGTTTGTTTGTTTGTATGAAATATACATGTGAGGTCGATGACCTCTAATGTTTAAAAATTTAATTTTTTTCTTTATAGCTCAAAAATGTATGATTCCACAGTGCTCAAAATAATTTTCAGGGAAAGTTTTTAATATGGTCTGTAAACGGCGTCCGTTCGTTACACGGACATAACGAAGTTTTAAGGGTTCCTCGTTTTACTACGAAACCCTAAAAATGACTGAACAAAGTGACAGCTGTCAAATTCTAGAATCCATACTAGGATGACATGTCAGGTCTCAAAGTGACAGCTGTCAAACTTAAATGCGGTTTATTTCTGTAACTAACGATTTTAGACCATTGCTGTCTTCACAAAAGTGATAGAACTCAACAATATCTATATTTCGGATGACAGCTCTTTAAAGTAATTTATCTCCGTAACTGTCGTTTCTAGACCGTTACTTTAGGCACAAAATTGATAAAGCTCAACGAGATCTACATTTCGGATGACATCTGCCACTCTAGTATGAATTCTATAATAATATGCCATATAATGGCAGCTGTCACTTTGACATCTGTCATTTTCGGAACTTAAAAATAAGTCCTGAAAAACCTATTACCTACAATGACTTTATAAGAACAAATATTAGGCTGAGAAGTTTTGGATAACCCTATACAGGGGATTAGTCCCATAGTAAAAGTTGGTCATAATTTACAATGATATTTTAGGACAGAATATTGTAATTATGATTATATTTGCCTGTGCTAGTTGTGCATTTTTGAAAACTGATTACCAGATAATGTTCACCAAAATGTATACTTGTGAGGTCTACTATTTGGAAAACTACTAGTCAATATACACAGATGTAATAACCGCAGAACAGTAGGTACATATGCCAAGTCTTGTTCCATTTAGAAATAAAGTTCATTTACTCACGACAAAATCATGGGAATGCTGACTTTTTATTCGTTATATTGGGAGGTTAGTACCATAGTAAATGTTGATCATAACATCAAGATAAGTACAATGATATTCTAGAACGTATTCGTGGCTTAGAAAAATACGCAGCATAGAATGAAGCACTTTATTTCCTTTTTTCCTTACTTCCGCCTAACCCACGGCGCGGCTCTGAAGCCGAATGACGTCACACGCGTAAATCCGTCGTGAGGTTTTTTGATTTCGTGTGGTCTTGTTTAGACATCCATAACTCCGTCATTTATTAAGATATTCGAGTAATTTTTTCACTGTGTGTAGTTTTTATGATAAAGGAAACTTCCTTATTGTCATCGATTTCCTTTCTAATTAGAGTAGTTCGCTGTTCTGAAGTAGTTCGCTGTTCTGTGCTCACACAGTACACATCCCTACTCCCCGCGCAACTAACAATGAATTTGCAATAGCGCAATGACTGGCTTCGTGTTCGCAGACACCAAAAAGTTTGATTCGGCCTATAACTATAACAGATAATGTATATTAGGATATAATGGAGATTCTGACTAAAAGACATAGTTTCCATGATCATTCAAAAAAATAAAATCGGTTTGACACATAATTTGACACGAACACGAAGATCCCAGAGGGATATTTTATTTTATTCGTTTGAGATTTTCCGAAAGAGATGCATTGATATAATAAGGCACGAGTTAGAAAGAGATATTAAAAAGATCTCGATTCGGTGAGCATTGCCCACTGATTTCGTCACGACTGTCGATATGTTTTGATGGAATCGACTAGTCGAATGTTACATTGGCTAGCTTTTGTGATGGAATCGCTTTGGTCACGTGACTTATGTCAATCCCATACATTTTAAGCGAAGCGAATGTTCGAATCGCTAATGCTAGCGATTCGATTTGTACTTTGTCTAGCCCTACTGATAGTCATCGTCTCAGAAAGTTGTAGATTCGGAGAATCCACAACTTTCCCACGCTGTACATGCATGACCGCACACTTATCTACACCGAACTCCATCCTGATAGCCCTACTAAAAACTTCAGTGGTTTTTAGCAGCTCCACCAGGTCTTGGTATTTCTTGTATTTTCTTTTTTTTTTATTATTATTATAGTTTATTCTCATGTCGTGAACAGTGGATATCATTTTTAGTTATTATCTATACATACAAATAAATAAAATTGGAGTGTCTCTTTGTAATATTGAAATAACCGTTTTTTACTAGGTACATGCATATGAATATATCTAAGGTGTTTGTCTACCGGTGTCGGAGCCTTAAGCGGTGACATCTATGGCAAATTCTAACAACTTTTACTGTGGGGTCAACTCTGGAAGCGCAAAAAAAACAGCTTCTCCATACTTTTTGTCGAAAGTCTATAAAAAATTGTATGGAACAGCAGTTTTTTTAATTTTTTCAGAGCTGGTCCCATAGTAAAAGTTGTTCAAAATATGCCATAGATGTCACCGCTTAAGGCTCCGACACCGGTAGACAAAACACATTGTATAAGGTACATACACCAAAATAACATTTTTTACAATTTTTGTCTGTCTGTCTGTTTGTTCCGGCTAATCTCTGAAATGGCTGGACCGATTTTGACGGGACTTTTATTGGCAGGTAGTTGATGTAATAAAGAGTTAGGCTACGTTAATCGACTGTTAGGCGGAACGAAGTTCG
Source organism: Hypomecis punctinalis (assembly GCA_949316475.1). Lineage (NCBI taxonomy): Eukaryota > Metazoa > Arthropoda > Insecta > Lepidoptera > Geometridae > Hypomecis > Hypomecis punctinalis. Next base: position 137,884 of record CASGGB010000048.1, on the reverse strand, counting down.
CTGGGTCAGCTAGTTTATGAATAACTAGTTTTTACCCGCGGCTTCGCCCGCATGATATTTAGATTTTTGACGAAATATCGTTATAATTTATAGCCTATGTGTTATTCTGATATATAAGTTTTATTATTGCAAAGTTTCTTCTTAATCCGTTCAGTACTTTTTGCGTGAAAGAGTAACAAACATCCATACATCCATCCATCCATCCATCTATCCATCCTCACAAACTTTCGCGTTTATAATATTAGTAGGATAACTAGTTTTTACCCGCGGCTTCGCCCGTATGATATTTTGATTTTTGACGTAATATCGTTTTAATTTATAGCCTATGTGTTATTCTGATATATAAGCTATATTATTGCAAAGTTTCATCTTAATCCGTTCAGTAGTTTTTGCGTGAAAGAGTAACAAACATCCATGCATCCATCCATCCATCCTTACAAACTGTCGCGTTTATAATATTAGTAGGATATATTTTTTAAACAGATCCTTGTATATTTATTTTAACTTTTCTACACTCTGTAATTTAGTGAGCTAGAGAATAACCAGTGAAGATATAATTATCTATACTATACACGCAGGTATAATATATAAATATATTTTAAACCTGCGCATTTCATAAAATTCTTCTCTTCACTCTAACTACAGAGGCAGAATGGGCCACTCGGGCCCGACACGACCTTGCACTTGGCCGGCATCAGCGACGTCATAATTCCCGGACATGTGAGTACTTAACTAAATAAATTCATTACAAGATAAATTGCTAAAATTAGCACGCCTGACTTCACCCGTGTACACTATTCGCGAATATTTCGCACGGATCGATGTAGCATTTTTCACATTATTATTGATTTATCAAAAATGGCCGGGCCGATTTCGATACAATTTAAATGGGACCTATTTCGAAGTATATTCTTTCCCAAGAATTATTGAAATCGGACTACTACGAAAAAAGTTATGCGTGGTTATACATAAAAAAAAACATACGCGTCGAATTGTATACTCGTACCTCCTCCGGTGGTTCGTCGGTCAAAAATCGATACTTAGGTACGCAGAGCTTTGCTCAGCGAAAACGTGTGTTTTGGACATGGCGTTTTACAGCTGTAATTAAATTTTGACAATATTTCTTATGTTTTAGGGACCAGTAATGCAACTATCGGTAAGTTTGTTTCTACTTAGTAGGTACATAGATTTTGTGCAAATGAGAAGGGTCGTAGAAATTGAGGTCGCCCGTGCGCCATTTTACTAATTTTGTTACGTTGACAACACTGCTCTGTTATTGCTGGTACAACTAAACGTGTTTGATACTTGCTGGTAAACACTTCGGTTTTCATCAGTAGACTCGCGACTACCAAGTATAGTCGGTACCTTGGCTGCTGATTACAATCTTATTGTAAGTTCACCGTAACGCCACGACGACGGTTTTCTTTTTCCACATAGGTACTCTGAAAATGGACAAACACTATAAATTACTTAAAACCAAATAAGTACTATTTAGACATTTTTTTCTTTTTGTATTGGTCTTATTAATCTTATTACACGCTTTGTTCCCTCTTCTCAAAAATCATTCTTGCTCTTTCTCTCATGGTCTTGACTTTTATTTGTAGGTGGAAGGGCCGCTCGCACACAAGGTGAGTTCTCACGAAAATATTACTAGGTGGAAGGGCCGCTCGCACACAAGGTGAGTTCTCACGAAAATATTACTAGGTGGAAGGGCCGCTCGCACACAAGGTGAGTTCTCATGAAAATATTACTAGGTGGAAGGGCCGCTCGCACACAAGGTGAGTTCTCACGAAAATATTACCAGGTGGAAAGGCCGCTCGCACACAAGGTGACTTCTCACGAAAATATTACTAGGTGGAAGGGCCGCTCGCACACAAGGTGAGTTCTCATGAAAATATTACTAGGTGGAAGGACCGCTCGCACACAAGGTGAGTTCTCATGAAAATATTACTAGGTGGAAGGACCGCTCGCACACAAGGTGAGGTCTCATGAAAATATTACTAGGTGGAAGGGCCGCTCGCACACAAAGCGAGGTCTCATGAAAATATTACTACGTGGAAGGGCCGCTCGCACACAAGGTGAGTTCTCACGAAAATATTACTAGGTGGAAGGGCCGCTCGCACACAAGGTGACTTCTCACGAAAATATTACTAGGTGGAAGGGCCGCTCGCACACAAGGCGAGGTCTCATGAAAATATTACTACGTGGAAGGGCCGCTCGCACACAAGGTGAGTTCTCACGAAAATATTACTAGGTGGAAGGGCCGCTCGCACACAAGGTGAGTTCTTACGAAAATATTACTAGGTGGAAGGGCCGCTCGCACACAAGGTGAGTTCTCACGAAAATATTACTAGGTGGAAGGGCCGCTCGCACACAAGGTGAGTTCTCACGAAAATATTACTAGGTGGAAGGGCCGCTCGCACACAAGGTGAGTTCTCACGAAAATATTACTAGGTGGAAGGGCCGCTCGCACTCAAGGTGAGTTCTCACGAAAATATTACTAGGTGGAAGGGCCGCTCGCACACAAGGTGAGTTCTCACGAAAATATTACTAGGTGGAAGGGCCGCTCGCATGAATATATTACATATTATATATTGTACTTACCGAATCATACAACTTGGCGGCTGTTATGCTTGTAATAGCTGAAAGCTGCGAATGACCTAATCCTCGGCTTTAGTTAAGATTTATCCGCAGCTTGTATAGCTGATAGCACAGCTGCCAAGTTTTATGATTGGAACTATATCTCAATCTAAAACAACATAATGTGTATTATGGAAAGTCAATTTTTTTTATAACTATTAATTTAGCTTGCGGTTTCTTACGGGATTTCAGGGTTGATAATGATGATTAAGACATTAATAATCTTAAAATACTTACTTAAATCTAAAGTAGACAAAATTACCGTATTAGACATTTCATCATAAAAACATTATTTTTTCAGATCAGACACACAAAGTTGTCAGAACTTCAGTTGCCCTACGAAGTGAAAAAGGTATGTTATGTTTTGCTGATTTCTATAGAAAATAAATCAACTGCGGACCAATAAATGACTCGCGAAGAGAGGTGGTGGGCGATTGTAGTGTACTGTACTGTATCAGCCTTTTAATAGTCCACTGCAGGACGTAGGCCATCCATCCATCCATCAGCCATAAGAAGTGCACTGCTGGACGTAGCCCTCCTGTATGGATCTCCAATAAGACCCGTTGGACATAGGCCTACCCACCTTGTATTAGGCCTACCAGTATTGTTAAATCCCGTACATAAATTCTAAAGAACTCATTTGCACAGGACCGAAGTCTAAGCCCACGACCTCTCGATTGCAAGGCGGGTGTCACTTCCACTAGGCCACCACGGCATCTATGGTGGGCGATTACAGACTGACAATGATGATGAAATAGCCAATACAGCGCGCCTGTTTAATATAGCAATACGGCGCGGCAGCCAGCTGGCTGCGCGCAGCCAAAGCGTCTGTAGGTGAATTTACATATGTGGCTGGCGTCAGTCAGCGCGCTAGTTGTTGCAGCCAGCTCGTTGTCTCTGTTTTGACGTTTCATTATTTCTAAATGCTCCAAAACATTTATGCGAAAACTTTTTTCACATACATGTAAAATTTCAAAAGTATTGTTGTTTTCCAAAATGTGGCCAGTTTCTAATAAATGTTTCGCAAAATTTGATTTCTCTGGGTGATTGTTTCTAGACGAACATAGTGCCAATAGGCAGGACACATAGTTCGAAGAACGGATGGCCGATGGGGCCGCAAAGTTCTCGAATGGAGACCACGGACCAGCAAGCGCAGCGTAGGACGTCCACCGACTAGGTGGACTGACGATATAATAAAGATCGCAGGAACGCGCTTGGATGCAGGCCACTTCCAACAGACCTTATTGGAAATCCATGGGGTAGGCCTATGTCAAGCAGTGGGCGTCCTACTTCTGATAGATAGATACCCAGTGGCATTAAGAAAGCTGCGGATAATTTATGGTGATGAAATAATTAATGAATTACAAATAATTACGAATTAAATTAAAATTACGAATGTACAAAGCGGATTTTCGAAACAATACCTACGTATGACACAACATGTGTGTTGGAATCTAGAAAACATACTTAGTAGTGTGGTACGTAAGTAGGTAGATATAAAATCGTAACTAACAAATTGTATGTAGTTAGAGTTTACTATTTTGGACATTATAATTCGTGAAAACGCTTACGACTTCTTTTCTTCAAAATAAAATCTCGAGGAACCCTGAAAACCACAACGATGACAGATTCGGTAAAATCAGCGGAAAAAATCCCTCTGCGACTACTATTCAACGTCGATACCTACTAGGAATAATTAAAAACCTAAAATTTACTTACAGCAATTGCTGAACGGGGCTTACGTAAGTTTTCAACAACATAATTTACCTACCTACTGTTAAGCGATAATAAAATAACTATAAGAATACATTACAAATCTCTGAAAGTCAAAAGAAAAATCGATTCTAATAATATCAATAGAAAACATCTCGACTAGGTACAGACCTACAAAATTTTTCTTTAAATTAAGTTTAGATTACTTTTTCTGCACTTTGTGCATCGTATTGATTTAGTGTAATTGATTAAACTTGATTATTTGATTTCCCAGAACCAACAGCTAAAAGGCGAGAAGGTAAGAAGTCAAATTCAAAAAGTAAAAACGCAAGTGTATTATCGACAACGCTCCTAGCATAGTTGGTCGCTGAAACGCAAGTGTATTATGGATCGACAACGCTCCTAGCATAGTTGGTCGCTGAAACGCAAGTGTATTATGGATCGACAACGCTCCTAGCATAGTTGGTCGCTGAAACGCAAGTGTATTATGGATCGACAACGCTCCTAGCATAGTTGGTTGCTGAAACGCAAGTGTATTATGGATCGACAACGCTCCTAGCATAGTTGGTCGCTGAAACGCAAGTGCATTATGGATTAAAAACGCACCTAGCCTAGTTGGTCGCTGAAACGCAAGTGCATTATGGATCGACAACGCTCCTAGCATAGTTGGTCGCTGAAACGCAAGTGTATTATGGATCGACAACGCTCCTAGCCTAGTTGGTCGCTAAAACGCCAAATTGGAAGATGAAAAAATAAATAAATAAAAAACTTTTCGCACTCATAGGTCCTAGGATTCTTTTTGTAAAAAAATACTCATTTATTTAAATTTTCAGTATTTATTTTAAAATAATAATGTACTAACTACTAAGGACATGTACAGCTACCCAACGTCATGTTTTGTTTTTCATATAAACAAGAGATTTTGTTTTGTTTTTAGAAAATACGTACCACGACGGTGGTGAGTTTTTAAAAATATTTTATCTACTTACTTATTAAGTCATTTGAAATCAACTGATTAACTGAAGGTATGTATGTATTTAGTTACTTTTTTCATTTTCTTGCCTTTAGTTAGGTATGTTTAATTAATACGATAATTCATTTATTCTGCTTCCATAAAGTAAATGGCGGTAAATGTAAAGTTCGGGATACACGGTCAGTTAAACTGATCAGTTTTTCGCATCACTCCAACTGGGAGCTCATTCAGTTAATCAAAAGGTAGGAATTGGTGGCTCCATATTAGAAGACAATATAGCCACTGTGTTTCTTCCATAACTTGTGTTATTTAAATTTTTTATGAGAAATAATCCCCGCCAAAGTTGTTTGAAATTTGATTTCCTACAACTTTGATTCCCATTTACTTTTTCTGGGATCGATATATTCTTGAATAGCTTCAGGTAGTGGTATAAGTATGGAGCCACCAATTCCTACCTTTTGATTAACTGAATGAGCTCCCAGTTGGAGTGATGCGATAAACTAATCAGTTCATCACATCGTGTATGCCCACCTTAAGAGGTACAGAGTACCCCGTATAATTATGTATGTGGACCCCGGCGGGCGCATAAAATCAGAAGAGAGAGATAATCAATTATGACAGCAACAGTCCGTAAACACTTTTCCATATTATGCTCCCTTTTCGCATTTAGGTCTTTAACTGTGCTTGGGCTTTATGAATAAAAAAAAGCCCAATATACTACGGAGAGGCCTATGCTCGGAATCTCGACGAATCAGGAATGAAGAGATCCGCAGACGAACCAAAGTTAGAGTTACATAACTATTATACTTATATGGGAATTTTTTTTTTCATAGATTAATAATTTGATGTGGCAGTGGGCGGGGTGCATACTGCATAGCCCAAATAGCGGAAAACCGATGAGGCCCGATAAAGTCTTCGTAAAGAAAACTACGTACCAGTAAGCGCAGCGTAGGACGCCTACCCACAAGGCGGATGATAATAATTCACTAATCAAAACCGCAAGATCGCGCTGGATGCAATCCGCTGCCGACCGGTATTATTGGAAATCTATTGGGGACGACTATGTTCAGTTGTGGGCGTCCTATGGTTGATGGGTGGATGGATCTCCCGTGTTGGGGGCTCGGTCCCACACCCCGTCATGTGCCTATCCTTTTTACCCATTAACCCTTAAACAAACAAGAGCCCCTGTGGCTGTTTAAGAAAAAGCGAGGGTGTTTTCTGGGTAATTAGGGGCCGCTGATTTCATTTTTGATGAAAAAAATATAAAAAAGGGGGAGGGAAGGGGTGTTTTTTGTGTGGTAAATAACCTACCATTATCCATTACCCACTTGTAAAATTTTACGATTGTGGTAAAATAGTTACCATTATCCAACCCGGTTTGAAAAAAATCTATACTAGTTGTTTTCTCTGGGTTTGCTTGTCTAATTTAGGTAATTTAAATAACATATACATATTCACATTTCTTTTGTTCAATACATTATATTTCTTCTAAAGCATTCGACATAGAAGGAGTCTAATAGTTTTATGGTCTATCTTAGTAGGTAAATCAAAATAGTCGTTTTATGTGTAAGACTTTTATTAATTAATTACTATTAAAAAAACATATATTTTTTATATTAGTAAAGAAAAATATGCACCATTCACAACCCAAAAATACAAACCGTTTCTATATTAGTAAATCCAATAACAGTTAGGCACGAATGAACAATGGTAGATAATTTACCACAATCACCCATAACTTCACATGATCGAAAACCATGCATAGATTACCAGAATTCTCAACCAAATGGATGCAAAACAACAACAATATAGCCTAGTTTATAAATCTGGACGCAATAACCACTTACCAGATTTTTCGTAGAACAAAACTCAAATTTTTGTGGCAGCGATGCACAAATTTCAAATTTTTTTCGCCAAACTGCCGACTTGCCCTCTTTGACATTGACTTATAAGGACGGGTGACGTTTATTAGTGAAATGTTGCCAGTAGTTGGATAAAAAAAAATACAACGTTTTACTTGCTATTCAATTCGATTAAATTCGTTGAAAAAAAAGTCCTTTTTTTTAAAAAAAAATCAAGTGGTATGCATTCTACCTTTATTTTAATAAGGGTTAAGCACATCATTGTGTTTCCGCTCACCACTGCCGAAGTTGAGAGTAGCAGAAGCGCTTAGCCAGCCCTTCCACGGGCATTCAGGATTCGTACCTTTTCTGATCTGTCATTATAAATACCTCTGTTGTACATACGTGTATTAGCTTTAATTCATGAAATTAATAACTTAATATAAAAACTTTTTTCTAGAAAATACCTCTGACGACGGTAAGTCTTAGAAACGTTTACTAGTCTAATTATTAGTCTCCATCATTTGTATTGACAAATGGAGAAAATCACAAAAAAAAATAATTAAATATACATAATAGGCCTACGATTAGCCATAAATTCGCCTGTTGGAAAGGGATACTTTAGCCGCGGATGGAGTGTACAGGCCCAGAACATACCCATACCCACTTTTACCCTTTAGTTATACATTTCTGTCTACATAATCAAAGCTTTTACCCTAAAAATATATTTATCATACCTAGAACAAGGGCAGAACACAACGATGCAGGGTAGTCAGTTTGCATTATGAAGGAGGTAGTGATTGGTTTTATGCCCTATATTTTAAATACGCCGTAATCGCCGCTAGTTTCGAACAACGAAGAAAAATATCGTAAAAACACTATCAGATTGCAGAATCTGATAGTGTTTTCTATTCTTAGAAATATGTAAAGTTTGTTAACACGTTGGAAACTTTGTTATTGAGCTTGAAGAGCTATGCAATCAGTAGATCTAATGTCAGGTTTGGATACTCGATATTGTCACCCCTTCAAAACTGTTACTTGGCGAGGACGCACAAACGTTAACCACCTGGGCACCTGTCAGTTCATAACGAGTGTTTTCTCTAGTCATTTGTTTATCGGGTATCAGCCACATTGGGCCACCAGCGGGACAATTCTGTTAACCAATCTCGTTGCTAAGGTGATCCGTTTCCTGGTAGTACGGATCAGAAACGAGTCAAACCGCTTCGTATGTATTGAAGGGACATTAATAATGTAGGGTAGGAATAATCATATAATATACATTACATTTAGTTAAATTATTATCGTTTTTGTTTATAGTGCCAACACTATGTGAGTGTATGAATACTACAATTAACAATCCTATCCTACTAATTAATATTATAAACGCGAAAGTTTGTGAGTTTTGTTACTCTTTCACGCAAAAACTACTGAACGGATTGAGATGAAACTTTGCAATAATATATAGCTTATGTATCAGAATAACATAAGTAGGCTATAAATTATAATGATATTGCGTAAATGTTCCATAATATAATGATATGTGTTAAGTAAGTAGGAAAAAATCTGCTATATGCGAGCTATTCTAGACTACGCTTTAAGAAATATCAAAAAAACAACTGTCGAATCGAACAACCGTCAAATCGATTTTATTTTTATTTTTCGATTTTCCTCCTCCTTTATTAACGGTGGTAAAGTAGGGCCTTGGGTTTGAAAAACTGGGATAGCACAAAAATCAAAATATCATGCGGGCGAAGCCGCGGGTAAAAACTAGTTGTATATAAAATTAAACATAATATTTACAAATTACAACAATTTTGAAGAAAAAGTAAATGACTGGAACATTTTTATAAAATATGTTAGAATAGTGAACATAATTAATTTGATTACATTTCATATTATGATACTATTCAAGCGAGAAGAAAGATTGATTCTGGTGCAGTGTCATAAATTCGTTCAACGAGTAAAAAGGATTGGATTCGCAGAATAGTTTTTTTTATTTATAAGCATAATACCTACTTAATTTCGGTTTAAAATACAAATCTGTCATTATTATTTTATACTACGGGACTAATCGTGCACTAAAATTACGAGATAAATAAATACCTCCTCATCCCGACGTTTTGCATCGACCGTGGCTCTCAAATAGTTGTCTGGCACATAAAAACTACATACCTAGCTCGTCACTTATATTAGGTGCGTTAATTTTCCCCCGAAAATTCTTACAAGCGGTCACCATCTGGACATTCAGTCGGCGAGCTTCCAAAGAATCGTACCCTAAGCAACCCAAAATAAATTTGCTTGGGTACATGTAGGGATAGTATCCAAAATGTCGCTTGTAAAGTGACCGCAAGAACCTCTTTTGGACTTTCTCTAGCGCGATAACATAAGTCGATTGGTGTGGATTCCACACGCATGCACTAGCCTCTAGTTTTGTCCGCACCAGCGCACTGAATAATAGTCTTATGACTTCATGATCCGTAAAGTCATGGGCATTTCTGAAAATGAAGCCCAGCCTTTTAAAAGACTCCTTCACTATTATATCGATGTGATCGTGAAACGTGAGCCCCATGTCGAATGTGACTCCCAAATCCTTTACGGTAGCAGTTCTAAGGATGCTCCGTTATTGATTTTATATGCTAAAAGGATTGGTTGCCGCATCCGACCGAAAGTCCATCACGTTGCACTTAGCAGGGTTAAACTCCATCTTATTGGCCAATCCCCACGCATGGATCGCAGCTACATCTCTTTGTAGTTTCAGACAATCTGACACAGATCTAACATCAGCAAATAGTTTTAAGGCATCTGCATACAGAAGACATTTTGCATATTTGACTATCCACGGTAGGTCATTCACCATATTCAAGAAGGGGTAGAAGATTCTCATTCGTTTAAACCTATTAACTTATACAAATATAAGTTAACGGAAGGTTTAAACGAATGAGAATCTTTATCAAAACATTAATTTCATTTTCCCATACAAAATGCTCCCGCATGTAAAAGTTGTGGTCGATAGTTGACAGATGGTGAGATGAAGTTCACTGGGTCAGCTAGTCTGATATAAAAATAGGCACTATGTATCACTGATATATAATCCACAGATCTATATCAGTGATTTATTAGCTTTAATTTACGAGGGGGAAATCTTCCAAAGATGCCCGACCGCTTTGGGGTGCAGTCGGGTTATGTGGGATTGAACCCACTAAAACCCCCGTGGCCAGCCTATGTGCCTTCTTTGGAGCTCCGGGATCTCCAAAAGGAACGCACCGGTGCTCCCGGCACTTCGTGTGTCTACTCGCCTGGTAGTAGACCAGGCTTGTACGGTCCTGTACGACAGCGTTGCCACACTCGCTGCCGTCCTTCTCGGGCCCGCTTGAGTGGCTGGTTGAGTGACTCTGACCACCCACGAGCCCAGGGGTCCCCTTTTAGTAGGTTCTTACTACAGGCAGGGGATACCGATGCCGTATTCTAGTGCCCCGGCATCAGGGCAAAGTGATTTAATACCTACCGTGGCAATTTCCAAAAAAAGTAACCGAAAGGACATGTCCACAAAATGTATGGAGGCTGGTATAATAGGTAATAATCAAAAATTCTAACCACAACACTTGTTACATTTCGAGAAAGTTCATATTTTTCTGAGTCTATTACAACAGTTAAAAACAAAAAAGACCCCTCCGATTTTTTTATAATTAATTTTGAATTTATTAGAAAAAATAAATATATTTCACTCAATAGGTAGTTTATCTCTAGCAGCCCTGATTAAATAACCTCCAAATTGTTAAATAAAAGCATTTTTACCAATTAGACACAGTTTTTAAGTGTTTTTTGTCACATTGTATCTACTAACTGGTCACACTGGTAGGTTATAATTTTTAACTTTAGCAAATTAAGCGATGGATGTGGAAGAATCAGCTACGAATGCAAGTAAAATAACGATAGAAGCACTTTATCATTGCGAAACTAGAAAAAGTAATAAGCTGTATTGTTATTTTTCATACAATTTATTTTTCGCATTTAAAAAAAATTGGAGGGGTGAAAAAATCTAAATTAAATATTTTTAGGAAGCCCATAAAACAAGCTTTCAAATGATGTATATATCATCTTAGTTCGATTTTTCTCTGAATAATATACCACTTGTGGACGTCACCTTTGAGAAATAAATTTTCAAAAACGGCAATCAAAAGCGGATACGAACGAAGAAAAACGTGCTACGTGGAGTTAGTGGTTCGACTGTAACAGACGTTGCGCATTTAAAAAAGAGCATTTTGTTTTCATGCAAGACAGATATGAGTATATTAATACCAACACTGAGGATAGAGCTCAACTTCATAGGACAACATTTGCGTTTTTGAGTTATGGACAACTTTTCGGCTCAAATACCCCTTAGTGTGGTGGTTCTTAGATCAACTTTATAATTAATTTTTCATTCATTTTAATTTTTCAAATGTTGGAATAGTAAGCGAAAAAATTCGCATGGTACTATTGAACTTAAGGAGTTGGCGCTTGCTGCCGAAACTGTTTACGGCTACTTTGGAGAACGCCTTCAAGCACCTGGAATGGAAAGGATTCACATCAATATTGTCATCCGGTAGGCACGTGATAATTACAGCGAGTGGTTTACCTTACCTTTGCCTTTGTTTACGTTCAAGATTCAAGATCATTGATTTGTAAAAAAAAATGGTAACAATGTAACAACAACGAAGTCGATACCTACACCCAACTTCACACCATCATCCACGCCATTTGCAGTCTGTGCCCAAAGCGCTGCTTGACAGAGCGGATGCCCTCTGTGACGCTGAACATGTAGCGACTGAGAAAGCGCATGTCCAGAACGTTTTAAAGAGAAATGGTTATAATGTGAAAAAGCGAAATCTAGGTAGACGCAGGTATCGGAAGCACGGTTTCGACGTTGAGAGGCAGCCGGCTTTTTTGCCTTATGTTAAAGGAGTGACGGATAAGGTAGGGACCCTACTAAAGGATTACTCCGTCAAGACAGTGTATACTCCCTTATCCAAACTACTGGGCCAAGTCAAAACGCCGAAAGATGTCATTCCGTTTCAGACTCCTGGTGTATAAAAAGGTGGATTGCAGCTGCGGTAGTTCCTACATAGGTCAAACGAAGCGTACTATTGCTGAACGGATCAAAGAACATATCGCAGCAGTCAAAAACCGCCAGATACTGAAGTCTGCTATAGCTGAGCATTTGCTTGACGCAGGTACAGGTCATTGGATCGAGCTCCACGACCTAAAAGTCCTTTCCACGGATCGACACTATTTTTCAAGAATAGTTCGTGAAGCGGTGGAAATAAAAAAACATAAGAATTTCAACCGGGAGGATGGATTTAAGTTATCGGCGTCGTGGAATCCTGTTGTCAACAAATGCAAATCGCGTAGTGTAGGTAGAAGGACATTGTTAAATACCGTCAGTGTTGTGTGTCGTAGTGACAATTTTTCAAGTTCAAATTGAATTGGCGGTACCGGCTGTTCTACATTCCAGTCTACCCGTTGCCACGGTCGATGCAACTCGGCCGAAACGTCGGGATGAGGAGGTATTTATTAATCTCGTAATTTTAGTGCGCGATTAGTCCCGTAGTATATAATAATTATGAAGTTAGTGTGTTTAATTTTACTTAGAGTTTCCCGAGTCATCTTTAGTCAATTTTTTAATTCCCCGTCCCCTATTGTCTTCGTTTTTTTGGTGTTATGATCTCTTGTAACAATACGACTTCTCGAATTTTACACTTGTTTACTTTGTCAATTACAATGGCACTGAAGATTCTAGAGATTTCTAGGGAATCTTTATTCCGATATAAAAGAAGGCGCTGGTTTTCGTTCGTCTCAGTTACCGTGTTTTATACCGGAGCGAAAACATCTCGTGTTCAAGCGCTGCAAGTACTAGTGCGCTTTTTGAAGAATAACACCACCACGCTTCTGTGCTATGCTCCTGGCGTGATGCCCTCAAAGACGACGGTGTTGAAAAGTTTCTGAAGGGATTTTAGTACCGGTGTCCCACCAGCTTTCAGAAGCTCTGATGTGATACCGTCATCACCCGGCGCCTTGTTGTTCTTAAGTTGATTCAGGAATATTCTTATATCGTACAGGCTGATGTCCGGGATATATTCGGTGAAGTGTCGGGTCAGCTTGGCTCTTGGGTTTTTAGCCGCTCTGATATCTTAGCGACCGAAGCGTATACCTGTCTACAGTACCTTTGGATTTCTTCCAATACCCTTGGCCTTTGGTCGACGCTACACTGCCATTTTCTCTCTTCAGCGTTGGCAACTCGCTTTGCTCAATAGACAAATTCCTCGCGAACACTTTGGAGCCTTTATTTCGCTATATTAAGCCCGATTACAGAGGCCCCACCCTAAATTAATTAGCAGCGTAAAAAGCGTTCTCTCTATCGAATGCCTAAAGTGAAAAAGAAACAGAACTATGCTATTTAGCTAATATAGTTACGCTGGCGCCTCTGTAATCGGGCTTATTGTCTCCTTAACATGTTTAGAATTAAAGAAACAAATGTCGGATTTCAAAATTTTTCGTTGGAGCTGCCTATATGACTTTCCATCATCTGAAGACTGCAATCTCAGTGAAAGTCATTCGGTCATGAGATTTGGAGTGTGATCGGAAAGAAGGATGCAGGGAATTAACCTGTCAATATTATTTTTTGTTAGTAAAAAAACCAAACATATTTTCTAAAAATGATATGTGACTCTAAAATATAGGGATTTTTTGCTGTTTTCATATCACTAATTAAAATTAAAATTTAATCACCAGAAAAATTACAATGATTTTTTTACTGTTTTTACATTACGGATTACATACATAAGAAGTGGCGGTATGGTCTTAAAGGCTTTAAGCCTGTCCAAAAATGGGCGAATTATTTGAAAAAAAAAAAATCAATCTTTTATTACTGTTGCTGTCAAAAAAAAAGGAAATGTCAAATTCAGTCAATCAGATGATGTCTCTGGATGATGTATTTAGTGTCGCCAGACTTCGTTCTCATATTCATATTCATATTCTTTATTTGCTACTAAGTGTTTTATTAGGTCTTATAATTATTTTAAATCAGTTTCAGAACTCAGTACTCAGTATCCAGACTTAGCAATTTTGGAAATGTTGACGTGTTGATGTAATAATTATTTTCTTTTTTTAACTATTGACACATAATCCTGCGTTAACTCGTTTTAGCCCGTAATGTTTACGAACTGAGGTGTTATTATACATTTTTATAGAAACATACATTTTTGTATACTAAAAGATTATCAAAAAGAAAGAATACTCTTTTTTTATATGTACTTTTTATCATATACATTACTACTAAAAACAAAAAGCTGTAGTTGAAGTTATCCGATAAATTCGTGGCAATTTTAATATTACTCGTAATAATCCTTAAGAGTGCTATTCGAATCTCGGTTTCAGGCTACAGCACTACTACACACTTGCTTTACTACACTTGCAGCAGCTGCACTAGGCCGGCTGTGGCTACACAACTGAGGCGTTGGTCCAGGTTTACACATAAATTGAAATTACATCTGTTCGATATTTCCCTATACATTTTTGTACAGCGCCCCTGGCGGAAACGATGAAGAACTAACCAAAATGTATGGAGCCACACGCGGACGCAAAAGTTTAAGTAAACAACACAAAACCTGGACTAAGTGCTCTGGTTATCTTCGTAGTTGTATGAATTTCTACAAAAAGATTCCGAACACGGCTGCGGCAGCATGTGCTACCGAGCCTCGGCTGCAAGTGTTGTTAGCCTGTTTAAACAAGTCCAACGTACCTGCGATGTACGACGCAGGCAACCAGCATCGGAATCATTCCCGACTGCGGATACAAGCAGCAGCTCATGTGTGTGCTACCTCCATTCGCAACCTGCATACGCAGGCTGCAGCCGAAGTTTTTTTTTTATCGGTAATTTCCTAACCACAGACTCCAGGGTCTGTGCCCTTTGTTAACTATAGATAATTATTAGATTTTACTGTACAAAGAGAGTTGGTACATGGTTAAATCTTAGTCTAAGCTATTCAGTCGATGCATTGCGTGAAAGCCACAAGCAGACCGGCGACCCGCTAGCAGGACCCGATCACGAGTATGACACATGTGCCCGCCATCGCTCTCCTCGACCATATTTGAGGGAAGAGAACGACCCGACACATAATGCCGCCGCAAGAAGTAGCCTTCGATGGCGAGCATGAATGCTTGGGGCATGCACGCAATGCTTACACTTTTTCAGGTTCTATGGCAATTCTCCTTCTCCTGGCCCAGAGCCTCCATCACCGCTTCGTTCCGATCCCTGACGGCCATCTGTAGGTTGTATTCCTTGATGGCATGGTCTATTATCTTCAGGACTTGAAATGTACAACGATTCACATTCACTACATTCTGTCAGCTTGCAGGGAGTGAGGAAGTTACACATTGAAACAATCAACACACAAACGAAAAATAATTTGTGTTCGTATTAACGCACACAAAGCAAATGATGAACACATTATAATAATTTTGCGTAGTATATTGTAAACGACACTCACACCTCCCAGTAGTGTAGCCAGTTTCAAATATTATTTTACTTACTTCTCCAAAATTAATAGCTTTGAAATTATAACTATGTTAGAAAAGGTGCCCTGTAACGGCTATTTTCAATAGTTCACTGCTGAACATAGACTTAGCCACAAAGGACAATTGAGCCATATCCACAAGATGGTACAGTACAGATCGATGGATAGTAGAAATGGAGAGTACGTGTATGATTCAAGCATTTAATATACTTTTTTTTTTTTTTTTTTTATTTCAAATAGGTTTGCGTTTGACTACACACTGCCTGATGTAAAGCAGATATGCGGTCTAGGATGTAGCACGCTTACCTAGAAGATACCTATTTACTCGAGATTTGAAGACACCTACATTGTACTTTAATGGAAAGACAGACTTAGGCAAAGCGTTCCACATTCTGGCAGTTCGTATGAGGAATGTGGACTCAAAACGCTTTGTTCTAACGCGTGGGATGTCCACCATAAAAGGGTGGCGCTTTGGTCGCGTCTGTCTAGCCGTACGATAGAAGAAAGGGGCAGGTGGGACCAGATCGTGCAACTCCTGGGCGCACTCACCGAAGTGTATCCGATAGTAAGCAGACAGACACGCCACCCTACGTCGATGCTCAAGACTTTGCAGCTTCGACTCAGTCAAGGTTTCGTTGCCTATCAGCCTCCTGGCTCGCCTTTCAATGGACTCCAAAGCCTCCAACTGGTATTTGGCAGAGCCATCCCAAAGGTGAGAGCAGTATTCCATGCAAGACCTGACTTGCGCTTTATAAAGACTAAGCAGTTGCTCAGGTGTGAAATACCGTCTTACCTTAGAGAGAACACCAAGTTTTTTTGAGGCTAATTGGGCTTTTGACTCTATATAGGACCCAAAGTTGAGAGTCGATGATATCGTAACGCCTAATAGTTCCAGACTGTTAGTTACCGGAACGGATAAACCACGGAAAGCAGGAGACATTTGGAAGGGCCTCTTTTTGGCCGAAAACAAACAGCTTTGAGTTTTCGTGGCATTAAACTTGACCAGGTTAGCAACACCCCAGTCAGATACCGCCTCCAGACTCAAGTTGAGCCGTTCGACCATAGCCTCTCTGAGTGACTCGATCTGTGCCCCGCTCGTTCTTGCTTCGGATGTGTAGCTCTCCATGACTGTACTGTCGTCTGCGTACCCAAAAATACCAGGCTTTAGCAAGTCGTTAATATGCAGTAGGAAAAGCGTCGCAGAGAGCACTGACCCTTGAGGAACACCGGCATTGATATCCATTTGGTCTGACGAGAAACCATCTACAACCACTCGTATCGACCGATTCCTCAAGAAATCTGATATCCATGCGCAGAAATCAGCAGGCAGGCCGTAAGATGGAAGCTTGCCAATAAGGCTCTCATGCCAGACCCTGTCAAAAGCTTTCGAGATGTCCAAGGAGACGGCCAACGCCTCCCCGTGCTTCTCAATGACCTCACTCCAAATGTGTGTGGCATACGCCAGAAGGTCCCCAGTAGACCGGTTTCGGCGAAAGCCGTACTGGCGGTCACTGAGTAGGTCATTTGCTTCCAGGTAGGCCAGGAGCCTGTTGTTAAGAACACGTTCCATACTCTTGCAAAGTATGGACGTGATCGAAATCGGTCTGTAATTGGCAGGGTCAGCACGGCTACCTTTTTTGGGTACAGGCTGCACGTTAGCAAGCTCCCAAGATTTGAGCACTTGACCCGTCTTCAGAGAGAGGCGAAAGAGGCGGGTCAACACAGGAGACAGCTCAGGCGCACAAGTCCTTACTACAATAGCTGGAATACCATCTGGGCCACTGGCCTTGTTCACATCTAGACTGCGGAGAACTTTGAGAACCTCCTTTTGCCGGATATGTATTTCACTCATTGAGGTGCCACAGTTTGGCAAAGTTGGAGGTATCGCACTACCGGGGTCCAGACACGAAGACTCCGCAAATTGAGATGCAAATAAATTTGCCTTCTCAACCGCGGTATGAGCCAGCGAACCATTGGGTTTCAGCAACGGAGGCAATGAAGGGCGGCAGAAGTTCGCTTCGACTGATTTAGCTAGGGACCAGAATGCCTTGCTACCCGCAGGGTAAGAAGCAAGCTTGTTCCCTATTCGACTAATATGCTCAAAGCGAGCCCTCCGCATAACCTTTTTGCAGGACTTAGCAGCCTTATTGTAAGTCTTCTTCCTCAGATGTATGTCCTTCGTCTTACGGTTACGAGCATCGACCCAAGCCAGGTATGCCTGATGCTTTTGCGCTTCGGCGCGTCCACATTCGGGCCCAAACCAGGGCCGAGCTTTGTTGGACAGAGGCACGTCCGAAAATGGGATGAAGTATTCCATGGCGGTACGAAGCACGTCTGTCACGGCATCCGCGCACGAAGAAGGATCATCTGAAGAGAAGCACACAGGCTGCCAAGGATAAGACGCAAAGAAACACCGCATCTCATCCCAATCTGCCAACTTGTACCGCCACACCCGCCGTGACCCTTTTGGACTGGGGTCTGAAGGGGAGTAGACGGATACAGATTTCACCAGACAGTGATCAGATGTACCTAACGGAGAGGAAATCGCCACTGAATATCGGTCTGGATCAGTTGTTAGCAGAAGGTCCAAGCAGTAGGCCGTATGCGAGTCAACATCAGGTACCCGTGTGGCGCCATGAACCAGCTGGTTCATGGCGCCACACGGTATACGGCGCCATACTATAGTGATATTTTACTGTTTATAAATACTTCTATATGGCTAACCAATAAATACCCACGAAAAATTTAAACTCATCTTAATCATAATTACTATCTAATATTTACCTTAATATTGGGTACTTTGGTACTGGCATCACAGACTGACTAATTTTTAGCATCCGTAGGGATTGACAAATATCGATGTCACACAATCAGTAATATCGATATTTTGCAAAATAAAATCAGTTGAGATTTAGCGATTTATTTTATTTTTTGCCATAATTTGCCTTATAATAATAAGAGGAGATACTCGTATTATTATAAGATTGAATTGTGACGTAGCTGGGAGAATAAAACCACTTTGGTCATTATCAGTTACCACACTTGCTGGAAGATGTGACGTGGATGGGAGAACTTGGCTCGTCGCTTTGTTGTCATCACTTATCACACTTGTTTGTGATGTTGCCGTAAGAGCATGATTCTACAAAAGGATTGAATTGATATAATTTCAATAGTATATTCATTTAATTTTCTATAAAAACTATTTAGTTGACTGGTATGTTATTAATTAAAAGTATTAGGACAAGTAAATTATGCAATGAAATATAATTCGTAAGCTGAAAAAATAATTGTAATTGACATATCAAGTTCAGAGATATAAGCGTGTAAAGACAATGGTAGGGATAAAGAGGGGATGTCTTGTCTCTTTCCCACAAAGCAAAACATTGTATGCCGAATGTATCAGACAGTGGCGACATAATATATAGTCTGCTATAGTGTGTACTTGGAACTTCTTTACATTTAAATTTTATTTTATTTTTGTTTTGGATAACCGCCTTTATTTATGGTTAGCAATCACAAAAGGACATCAAAAAGTATTGTCAACGAGCCTATTCTAGCAAACACCGTAACGATCCCCAAAATGTACAACTACTACTCTAAATAATGATTTATATGCACCAATAAAAATGTATGAAATACTTATTTATGTTTGTTGTTACATAATACTACTTACGACATCTGGAAGAAATAAAGTTGGCTCTGCGTTTTCAACTACTTTTCTCCATTTACTAGGCAAGCACTGGAATTGTGTTTGTTTCAAAGTGTATTGATCAAATAGGACTTGTACGGGTAGGTTCCCAATTCCGTTTTCTATAGCAACATTTTTTCCACTTTTCTTTTAATACAAAATTCTTCGGAAACCTAAAAAAATAAGTCCCAAACAATGCAAATTTAAAAAAATTGAATTTTTATTTATAAATAAATAAGTTGTCAAGTGTGTCTCGAGACACGCGTAAGATAGGCTTTCGTATATAGTGACGATGATTATGAAAATAATAAAACCCATTTTTTACTATTTCAATGAATTTTTGAGTATTTAAAATTGAGATCTATATTTAAACTATCATAATATCAAATGTTATACATTCAATGTGGAAGTTATAAGACTTTGTATGAATGGGACGGACAGACACAGCGTAGGTAAAATAGAGTATGGTTTGTAAACTCATAGAGTTAGAAGATTCTATCTTGTATAGGTACTTTGTACGCCAAGGCCAAAAAAACATTCACACACAGAAACACAAAAACAATCGCATTTCACACGCTGACCGAGAGCATCAGCCTTAATTTCTTAATATACAAGATGTTGGTTGTAGTAGGCTCATACACAGATCTTTTCAATATAACTACTCTCTTGACCAATAGAAATATATCAACCACACGCTTTTATTTCATGGTGGTATATATTTTATCGATATGCATTTCAAATCGTATTCTGTCACTAGCAATCACTACCATTACGTTACGTCAAAATGGCGAATTTAGTGCAGACTTCATGATATACCATTTTAGCCTTAATTTCATGCGGGATAAGTTTGAAATTAAGAAATTCAATATATGTTTGTGTGCTTATTGTTGTATCTGTGGCGCCAAAAAACGATTCTCGCACTCTGTCTGGGTCATTGTTAGACAATAATAGATTGTAAGGTATGGACATATGGCTGAATGTTGCATAAACATGGGAGGATATGATTCTCGATCTTTGCCGGAGACTCCATCACTGAATCGATATATTCGATGCCGGTCCGAGTGAACTATTTTAAGTTTTTATATAAAAATAAGCTTCAATGAAACAAAAAAATACTTACAAGTTAAACGTTACACCATCTTTTTGTAAATTTGAGGTATTAGATTTATTTTCACACGTTCTAACTGCACAAGCTGGCATTTTTTCAATGAGCACTTCGCGCAGCGGATTCTATCAGATGACTGTTGAAATATCGATTAGTAAGTGGTTTTTATAAACGTGTAAGAATTATAGTTCTCATACCATGACAGAGGGGTGCGCGCGTAGAATTCTATTCCCGAGGATAACTCTTCCAAGCTTGATGGTCTCCGATGATACAAACGATGCTCGCCGCACGAATCGACTAATGGCATCATTTTCGATGTCGTCGGCGTAGCAGATGAAGGTCCCAGTGTGCCGTGATAGTGCAACGACCGCGTGTGAGACAATCTCGTTTAGTCTCATTTTTGGCTTTGTTTTTATGACGATTACCGACTCGTATGTTAGTCCCTGAGCTTCATGGATGGTAAGGGTGCGTGATCCTGATCCTCCCCCGTAACCTTGACTTATGAGGGTCTCCTTTTCTTCCTGCGTATGCACTAAGAAGAGGGTGTTGAGGAGGGTTTTGGATATTTGAGCCCCCTTGAACCTTTTCTGCTCAAGAAACCTAACACGGGGGACTGAGGAATATATACCTGAGTATATTTCCTTCAACGCATACGCGACATCCATTGGGTTCCTATGTGTGCAGAGCAACTCCTAGGTGATGTTTGCAACCAGGGTCGGGCGATGGTACCTCATCTCGAAGAGATTTTTTCTATCGATATAGGGCAACTGATTGATGTCTCTAATGAGGACAAGTTCGCTAGCACCAGACAGCCGGGCAGCCATTATTATGGCTCCAAAATGGTTCATTAAAGCTTCGTCAACCAGAAGGCGACTGAAGCTTTCTTTTCCGAAACCATTTGACGAGAGATGAAGCCATGGTTCGCACTCTGGATTTTACCAGATCTCCTATTCGGTGCGATAACTTCTCTCTCAGGTCTTTTGCTGCCTCTGTTGTTGTAGTGATGATAGCATCCCTATCCACATCAAAGTTTCGAATCACCCATGTTGTCTTGCCACAACCTGGAACCCCGTTGACCCATTGTATCTTTGATACCGCCCAGTTTCTCCAGCCTGCCTTGACGTCCAAGCTCCGTTCGATGGTTTTAGCATCTCGAAGATTCTATCGTCCAGGATTATCTTGGTGCACTTGGCGGTTACAACAATTGGGTCGTTCGATGGTATCGCGTACTTCGGTCTTCCTGTTCGCTCCGTTTCCCCCCATTCAACTCCACAAAGCCACTTTCTGCGCTGTAAGCTGCCATATGCTATCCTTTCATAGTCCCTCTTGGGACTTGTGAAGTGACGTTATTGTATATGGCAGCTTCCGCCTCCTCGAGTCTTGGTTTGAGTAAACTCTCGCTTAACGGACCACCTATTCTAAAGAACTCCAGAATGTTATCGCAGTTCTTGAGATTGACATTTTTCGTCGCTCTCAATAGGGCAAGGTATTCGATAAAGGCGTTTCTCGCGTGGTCTCGTGGCGCTGTGGTCTGTCCCATGTCGGCTCTCGCCTCTCGTTGCCTGAGATCGTGAAACTACTCTCGAGGTCACTGTTGTCTGTGGAGGTGGTGTTTTTGGTGTGAAACGGAACAAGCTCTGCGCTGCTGCCCTGAAAAGACCCGATATGGAACCATCGTTACCGGTTGGACTGTAAACGGGTTTTTCAGAAGCTGCTTTTAGCTCTGCTCTTTCTGAACCAGATTGGATGGTCGAATTTGGAATTGGGTGGCCCCAGCTCTCTGTTGCATCATGAGGGTCGCAACTTGGGGACTTCAGAAAACTCAAATTTTCTCCTCTGTCCTCATAAGCGACAACCTCATGGTGCGCAGATGCTTTAATGCAACCCAACCGGTCTGCAGCTTCCGCCCTTAACCGTTCAACCACCATCGCATTCACGCTTAGCACCCGGGGAGTGCTGTCCACTTTCATGCTGAGATATTCAAGCAGTGAGCTAGCCTACGCGAAGGATGTCTGGGCGGCCCACTCGACTAGTGCAATCGTTTTGTTCGTTCGATCTCACCAGTCGGAATTGGTGGCCGCCTGCCTCACACACTGGCATAGCGTCGTAGGATTTCCACTTCATTGTTTCTTTGGCGGTGCTCCCATTAAGTAGACATGTTAATCCAGGCGATAAACGCACACGTTTCCGGTTCCTGACTTGGCAAAAGCTTATTCAGGATCTTTCCCTGTTGTAGTCCATGAATAGAGCCACACCACGGATTCAAATTCCGGGAACTCCTATTTCAGCGTTTTCCAAAATTTGATCGATAGCTACGCTTTTCGAGGATAATTCTCGGACGGGGATTAGGTTTTGTGCGGCTTCGGTGGACTGTGAGCGTATTGGATAAGTGTCGAATGCAGGAGTGGAGGGAATTATGAGAGTGTTAGGGAGCATGGATTGAAGTGCTGGGGTAGTGGGGATGGTAGGGTATTCGGAGATGGCAGGATAGTAGGGAGTGATGCAGTAGGTATGTTTTGTTGCTTGGTGTTTTTGTTGCTTTTGGCCGCTATTCGGAACGATTTCTCCATGAAAGACAAAAGATGTTGTCTGCTTTCTGGATCTGCTAAGATATTATGGAGATCTGGAACATCTAGATTTCTGTCTATCATTATTTCGAGGTCATTTCGAGCGGCCGAGAATCTTGAGCAGTCGATGAGCACGTGCCAGACCGTCTCGGGCACATCTGGGTCGCACTCGCATCCTGGGCTATCCTTGAGCTTGAATCTGTGCAGATATTCAGCTATACCTCCATGTCTGGTCAAAGCTTGTACCTGAAAAGGAGTCAATTTCGTGCCACTCGTCACCCGATTTGCCTTCGCGATATCCGGGAAGAACGTCTGAGTGACTTTACCTTTGTAAGAGGTTTCGTATCGATCCTGCCACTTCCGGACCGACTCCTCACGAATTTTGCTTTTTACGTAGGACAAAGGGATCCCTTCGTAGTCTCTTGTAGTTTTCCGTGAGCGCCGCTAATTTTGCGAGCTCATCTGCTCTTTCATTACCAGCGCTGCCCACGTGCGCTCTCAGCCCGAAAAGACGAAGAGATCTCCCTTCTGCAGTTATCATTCCAATGTTTTCCTTTATTTTCTTCACCAAAGGATGACTCCATTTGGGGTTCCGAAGCAGTTCGAGCGAAGATCTTGAATCACTCAAAATGTTGACTTGACAGTGTTTTCGCATGTTACTACCATCTGAGTCGCTCGGTAAAGAGCATAAAGTTCAGACTGGAAGACTGTGCATTCGGGGTGTAGCTTGAATGTTGAATACTTGACTTTCTTACCGTTTTCCCACTGGGTTAAGGCTGCACCAACTTGACCCTTGATTTTGCTACCATCTGTATAGATTTGAGGTCCGTCGGGCAGATTTAAAGTGTTTTCTAGAAGCTCGAACTCCACAGATGTCTGGGTGGACGGGTGTGGCTGGTCCAGATAATTGACATTTCGTTCGAGCTCCACTTTTGATGGGAGATATTCTTGGGAGAAGTTTTTCTTCACTATGTACAGGCTAGCCGCTTCCTGGATTAGCAGGTCAATAGGGAGAAGACCTGAGAGGGCGAGTGCTGACTTGAGAGAAACAGTACGGTACGACTTACAGATTTTTTGGGCAAAACCTCTTTGGAGTGCATTCAAGTGAGCCTTGTTTTCCTCGAGGTCTGGCGCTTGCGCCCATACATTTGAGGCATACATGATGATAGGTTCCACCACTGCGACGTAGATAGTTCTCATGATCTCGCTGCTTAGTCCCCAGTTCAGTTTCGCTGCGCACGCGAGCTGTTTATAAATGTTCACTACCTATTTACACTGGGCGTTTATGTGCGCTTTGAAATTGAACCTTCGGTCGATCACCAAGCCCAGCAGCTTGACTTCTTCTCAACAAGATTAAGCTGGACGCCTGACATAATTAGGTTTGGGGGTTCATACTTCAACTTTCTTGTAAAGAGCATCGCATTGGTCTTTTGTGCTGCAAAATTGAGTTTGTTTCGACTATTCCCCAATCCATAATCACGTTCAAGGCGCGATTGGCCTGCTGCTGCAGCCGAGGTTCGAATAGCTGCTTTACTTATATTCTTAACTTATAGTTGCGGTTCTTGAACTATTGCTAATGAAATGAATCAATACCGAATTTTCTTTATCATTCCGTTTTTCATTTTTTTTTTTATATCAATCCTAGACATTGATTTTTTTGACGTGACAACGTCTTATAAATCGACGAACTCCAAAAAGTAATCTGAAATTACAGACAAGATGACATGCACGGATTAAAAAATCAATATAAATATCATTGAGACAATATTGACTAAAACTACATAACATCAAGTTTTTAAAATCGAGCACTATTTTAGCACTCTGAACATAACAAACCTGGCAATTCATAATCTTTAGTGTTATACATGTCTATAAATAGGTACTTATAGCTTGATAATTGTTTTTGTCTTTTCTTATTTTATATTCAATTTTAGCCAAATTGTACATATCTGAACATTTTTAGAAGCGTCATAAATTACATTGGTGAACATAACATTCTTAGAAAATAAGAGAGGAGAAATTAGTCTGTTCGTATATAACAGGTTCTGGTATGTATGGGCTCACGCATCCTTCTTTATTAAGATCTATTTGAACGGCGGGGTCTAAAGAACTTGAATCCCACCGTCTGGACAGTTTCTACGAGCCCGTTGATTATCTCATCCACCGACGCAGTTTTCCAGCAAAGCAAAATGATTTGAGAGCTCGATCATCCTTTTTGGGGTTTTGGATATGGACAGGAGTTGGTTGAAGCGTGGAATTTATTAGCGTATTTTTTCGAGTTTAACGTTAATATTCAATGTGCTTCTTACGATCCAGTGAACACTTCGGCTTATCCATGTATTAGTATATGGAACACCTGATTTTTGGGAATTTTAGAATTATTCGCAGTAGGTAAAAAGTAATAAAAAGGGTTTACTTCGATGTAATAGAGCCGCTATTAAGATGTTTTGCTTTTAAGTTTCCATTCATTTTTTTTAATATTTGCCTTTTTGTTGTTATCTAGGTGGAGGTAAGTTACTTCTAAATATTTAAGCTGGAAACATACTATCGGACGCGGCTGACGGACACGACTGACAGCCGCGCCTTAGCAGTGTGCACGTCTTAAAACATCCGGTGTGCCAGATCTCTCTCGGACGTCCGAACGGTCAATGTCAGCCCAAGGTGACGTCCGCGACTTACGAGTATGTCCGATAGTGTGCACGGCTCAGTGTACATTCATTGTACCTACCTATCAGTCGCGTCCGATAGTATATTTTCAGCTTTACTATTCTACATAACATAAAATTCGTTTTGAATTTGGATTTGGAATCATCTGTGTTGTCTGGATGAGATTCGTAAAATCAAAAGAGTAGATAGAAATGAAGTTGCAACACCAAACTGTATTATGCCCCCAAAAGTTATCACGTTACTTTGTTATTATTTATTATTATCGCCCACATTATTATTTTGTGTATTGAAATTGACTCTAAGTTATTATGTTCGTCTTGTGTGCGCTAAGTATGACGAATTTTCTTTCAAGCTGTAGAGGCTACGTAAAGATGTCAATGAAAATACTTTAATATTCCAATCACGCTTATGTCGGTAACTTACGCACTTTCGCATAATAGTGACGTGAATACATAAAATATTTAATAATTCAATAGTCTCATGCTAAAAGTTTATTGGCTTTCGATAAATATTTGGAAAAACCTAATCTTATTTTAAATGTTAACATGCATTTATTAGTTATTTCATATCACCTGTATGTTTGCTTGTAACCAACCCCTTAGAGCTCGATTTTTGCCCACTTTGAGCGATAACATTTTCTTTAAACTTTGCACACTTATCAAATACCGAGGACAATGCATTTATTCGATTACTGAGATGTGAAAAAAAAACTAAAAAACACGCTTTCATAGCATATCAAACTAAAAACTGTAAAATAATTTTCAATATAGGCTGGAAATAATAATGAATTAATATTGTAAAAAAGCGAGGGGTGCTCAATTGACGAAAAATTACGGCACAAAGCGCCCCACGCTTTTTTACAATAGTATTAATATTTTTCGTTCATTATTTTTCTCTGCATATTTTGAAAATTATTTTATAGATTTTAGTTTGATATGCTATAAAACCATGTTTTTTAGTTTTTTTCAATTATATTTATTGGGTTTTAGAATAGGTCGCATAGTAAAAAGTCTCTATTTGGTGTAATAAAGTCGTTTTTAAGAGGTTATGGGTAAGTTACTAGTATCCATTTATTCGTTAATTTATTTAGTAATTTATTTGTGTTTTTGTTATTTTGAAGTACGTGAGTATCTTGTGAATATTTACCTATTAGTGTACTTTTTTCATTTATAATCATCTGTGTTGTCTGGAAGTAATATTAAGTTATGTGTTTTAGGAAACAAATTAAAATGCACAGAAATAATTCTACTAAATACTGCAAATGTAGTAGAATCTAAAAAGATGATAGATCTACGAAGCTTGTAGCGTTGCAAGCGGGGTAGCCGTTTGCAGCACCACAAGTTAAGAGAGGACTAGAGAAGAAACCTGTAAAATTTAGTTTAAAAAAACTAAAATACACGCTTTCATAGCATATCAAACTAAAAACTGTAAAATAATTATCAATATAGGCTAAAAATAATAATGAATGAATGATTAGTATTGTAAAAAAGCGAGGGGTGCTCAATTGGCGAAAAATTACGGCACAAATCGCCCCACGCTTTTTTACAATAGTATTAATATTTTTCGTTCATTATTTTTCTCTGCCTATATTGAAAATTATTTTATAGTTTTTAGTTTGATATGCTATAAAATCGTGTTTTTTTTAATTATATCTATTGGGTTTTAGAATAGGACGCATAGTAAAAAGTCACTATTTGGTGTAATAAAGTCGTTTTTAAGAGGTTATGGGTAAGTTACTAGTATCCATTTATTCGTTAATTTATTTAGTAATTTATTTGTGTTTTTTTATTTTGAAGTTCGTGAGTATCTTGTGAATATTTACCTATTAGTGTACTTTTTTCATTTAGAATCATCTGTGTTATCTGGAAGTAATATTAAGCTATGTGTTTTAGGAAACAAATTAAAATGCACAGAAATAACTCTACTAAATACTGCAAATATAGTTGAATCTAAAAAGATAATAGATCTACGAAGCTTGTAGCGTTGCAAGCGCCACAAGTTAAGAGAAGATTAGAGAGGAAACCTGTAGTGTTGCAAGTGGGGTAGCCGGTTGCAGCACCATAGGTTAAGAGTATCAGAGAGAAAACCGGTAATGTTGCAAGCGGGGGAGACGGTTGCAGCACCACAAGTTACGAAAGGATTAGAGAGGAAACCTGTAATGTTGCAAGCGGGGTAGCCAGTTGCAGCACCACAAGTTACGAGACTTTAAAAACCTACCCAAAGAGTCCTGTCTAGTGGTTAGGATTCCTACCGGTTCGGAGAAAAGAGATTAATATATAAAACTAACCTTAATTTTACACATTTATTTTACACCACAGAAAACACACTGCACTTATAGTCTATAAGTTCTTCATGTAGCGGAGAGAGAGTTAAGAATTTTGGAAACAGAGGAGTCCGTAGTATGTTAGCCAAAGAAAAGGAGAGGGTAGCATTCAAAGAACCACACTGGAGGCTGGCCGAGGTTCGTTTGTAGGCTAAGCTAGACCCGCCGATAGTCTAGCGCCAGTAGGGCGCTTAAGATAGAGGCGCCTGTAGCGCCAGCTGGGCGCTAGCGTGAAGACGCCGTGGTGTTGATCTGGCGCTTGAGGTGGAGGCGCTGGTGCGCTAGCTGGGAGCTAGCGTGAAGATGCCTGCGGTACTGTTCTGGCGCTTGAGGTGGAGGCGCCTGTAGCGCTAGCTCGGTACTCCAGGGTAAAGGTCAGTGGCCCCAAAAGATGAGGTCCTCCTGAAACAAGGTCAAACAGACCGAAGCCTGACGAAGAATTGTTACCAGACGCACATGCCGTCTTCACTACGGGACCCGTTAGCACGACCGAGGATCACACATTATCATGCATTATTACCACATACTTTCATAAAAAAAATACTACAAGACATGCACTATCTCTCGTGTCTTCAAGATTACTTCATTCAGATGACTGCCTGAATTTTGAGAACAAAGATCGCTGATCAAGTATTTTTAAATTTTCATACTTAGAATTGTTGATGGGCAGTGTTATCGTCAAATAAGAGTTTGAATGTAGAGAAGCTAACAAAAAGGTTAGTTTCTCTACATTTGCACTACCCCGCTTGCAACGCTACAAGCTGCAACACCAAACTGTATTCCCAAAGCTATTACTCGTTCTCACTTCACTTTGTTTCAATTTATTGTTATCGTCATATTATTGATATTGTTTCATGTAGTTTTGACACTGATTCAAGTTATCACGGAGAACACAATACAATATGTAGCTCTTGTATGCGCCAAGGTCCATCAATCTTACAAGCTGTACAGTCTACTAAAAAGTGAAAAATAAATGTAGTTTAAAAAAACTAAAAAAACGCTTTCATAGCATATCAAACTAAAAACTGTAGAATAATTTTCAATATAGGCAGAAAATAATAATGAATGAATAATATTAATATTGTAAAAAAAGCGTGGGGTGCTCGATTTACGTAAAATTACGGCACAAAGCGCCCCATGCTTTATATTTTACAATAGTATTAATATTTTTCGTTCTACTTATTCTCTGCCCATATTGAAAATTATTATTCATTCCCCCATCTCGGAAAAAGTATTTTTGCTCTTCGAAATCTGAATGCAAAAGCCGTTTTTATCTGCTAGAGGATAGAGTAAAATTGAATTTAGAACATCGTGTGCACAAAGGTTGTGAATACAAAACATTATTAAACCTTTTTTTTTCTACCTCCATGGTGCCCAATATATCATTCAACATTTTTTAATTTATTCAAAACTCAGACACGGAACCTGCTTCCTGTTATTTGATGCTAAAAAAATTGATTGAAACTATTAATAATGCGCAAATGAGCTTTCTCCCTTTAACAATCATGCGAGAAGTATTTAAAACAGTGCGGTATGTAGACGACTTTAGTCATTTCCTTGCTGAGGTGGATGAAAAGTTACGTGTTGCACTCGAGTGTAAATATTTTTTACCTTTACCTAGTAATTAATTTGTGTTTTTTATTTTGAAGGACGTGAGTATCTTGTGAATATTTATCTACTACTGTACTTTTTTCATTTATAATCATCTGTGTTGTCTGGAAGTAATATTAAGTTATGTATTTTAGGCTTCGAGCAAATCTACAGTCACAGTCCCTAAGTAAAGTAGTAAAAAAAATGTCCGACTGCCGTCATACATACCGACTTAGATATTTACATTAAATAATTCACAATGACCCGTTTTCTCGAATCTTGACGTTATGGCTCCTAATTGGTTCTTGTAACCGAGTACTTTGGCTCGCGCGGCGTTGTAGTCAGCTTGCAATTGCCTTACGACTAACTAAAAAGTCTGCCAGTGGCCAAAACTCTGCATAAGCTTTGTCACTACATGGCTTGTGCATAGTTTTGGCTCGGACACTTTTTTTGCATGATTGTGACTCTATAGATATTTGCTCGAAGATTTTAGGAAACAAATCAAAATGCACAGAAATAACTCTACTAAATACTGCAAATATAGTAGAATCCAAAAAGATGATAGATCTACGTAGGTACAACACCAAACTGTATTGCCAAAGTTATTACTCGTTCTCACTTCACTTTTGTTACCATTTATTGCTATCGCCATATTATTGATATTGTTTTATGTAGTTTTGACACTGATTCAAGTTATCCTGGAGAACACAATACAATATGTACCTAGCTCTTGTGTGCGCCAAGCTCCATCAAGCTTACAAGCTGTATAGGCTACTGTACTGTACCAGCCTTTTTAATAATCCACTGTAGGATGTAGGCCTATCCACGGAGAGTGATTGGGCCATATTCACCACGCTGGCACAGTGCGAGTTGGTGGATTCACATACGCCAACGAGTTTCTCCTATTGACGTAGAGGTACGCAGCATCACGATGTTTTCAACACGGTTTTACAGGCTACATCAGGTTGAAAATAAAATAAATATAGTTTAAAAAAACTAATAAACACGCTTTCTTAGCATATCAAACTAAAAACTGTAAAATAATTTTCAATTTAGGCAATTTTATTTAATAATGAACGAATAATATTATTATTGTAAAAAAAGCGTGGGGTGCTCGATTTACGTAAAATTACGGCACAAAGCGCCCCATGCTTTATATTTTACAATAGTATTAATATTTTTCGTTCTACTTATTCTCTGCCCATATTGAAAATTATTATTCATTCCCCCATCTCGGAAAAAGTATTTTTGCTCTTCGAAATCTGAATGCAAAAGCCGTTTTTATCTGCTAGAGGATAAAGTAAAATTGAATTTAGAACATCGTGTGCACAAAGGTTGTAAATACAAAACATTATTAAACCTTTTTTTTCTACCTCCATGGTGCCGAATTGATCTTTCAACATTTTTTAATTTGTTCAAAACTCAGACACGGAACCTTCTTGCTGTACTTTTTTTAATTTACTTTGCGAGCGCCATTTTTTCGTCATGCATGTCATATTGTATATAGTTTTAAAAATAAGAAACTTGAAAACAAATGAAAAACCTAAAATGAGTGATTCTATGAATGATTCTAATGAGTGTAAATATTTTTTACCTTTACCTTGTAATTAATTTGTGTTTTTGTTATTTTGAAGGACGTGAGTATCTTGTGAATATTTATCTACTACTGTACTTTTTTCATTTATAATCATCTGTGTTGTCTGGAAGTAATATTAAGTTATGTATTTTAGGCTTCGAGCAAATCTACAGTCACAGTCCCTAAGTAAAAGTAGTAAAAAAAATGTCCGACTGCCGTCATACATACCGACTTAGATATTTACATTAAATAATTCACGATGACCCGTTTTCTCGAATCTTGACGTTATGGCTCCTAATTGGTTCTTGTAACCGAGTACTTTGGCTCGCGCGGCGTTGTAGTCAGCTTGCAATTGCCTTACGACTAACTAAAAAGTCTGCCAGTGGCCAAAACTCTGCACACGCTTTGTCACTACATGGCTTGTGCATAGTTTTGGCTCGGACACTTTTTTGCATGATTGTGACTCTATAGATATTTGCTGGAAGATTTTAGGAAACAAATTAAAATTCACAGAAATAACTCTACTAAATACTGCAAATACAGTAGAATCCAAAAAGATGATAGATCTACGTAGGTACAACACCAAACTGTATTGCCAAAGTTATTACTCGTTCTCACTTCACTTTTGTTACCATTTATTGCTATCGCCTTATTATTGATATTGTTTTATGTAGTTTTGACACTGATTCAAGTTATCATGGAGAACACAATACAATATGTACCTAGCTCTTGTGTGCGCCAAGCTCCATCAAGCTTACAAGCTGTACAGGCTACTGTACTGTACCAGCCTTTTTAATAATCCACTGTAGGATGTAGGCCTATCCACGGAGAGTGATTGGGCCATATTCACCACGCTGGCACAGTGCGAGTTGGTGGATTCACATACGCCAACGAGTTTCTTCTATTGACGTAGAGGTACGCAGGCTGCATCACGATGTTTTCAACACGGTTTTACAGGCTACATCAGGTTGAAAATAAAATAAATATAGTTTAAAAAAACTAATAAACACGCTTTCTTAGCATATCAAACTAAAAACTGTAAAATCATTTTCAATTTAGGCAATTTTATTAAATAATGAACGAATAATATTATTATTGTAAAAAAAGCGTGGGGTGCTCGATTTACGAAAAATTACGGCACAAAGCGCCCCATGCTTTATATTTTACAATAGTATTAATATTTTTCGTTCTACTTATTCTCTGCCCATATTGAAAATTATTATTCATTCCCCCATCTCGGAAAAAGTATTTTTGATCTTCGAAATCTGAATGCAAAAGCCGTTTTTATCTGCTAGATGATAAAGTAAAATTGAATTTAGAACATCGTGTGCACAAAGGTTGTAAATACAAAACATTATTAAACCTTTTTTTTCTACCTCCATGGTGCCAAATTTATCTTTCAACATTTTATAATTTGTTCAAAACTCAGACACGGAACCTTCTTGCTGTAATTTTTTTTAATTTACTTTGCGAGCGCCATTTTTTTGTCATGCATGTCATATTGTTTAAAGTTTTAAAAATAAGAAACTTGAAAACAAATGAAAAACCTAAAATGAGTGATTCTATGAATGATTCTAATGAGTGTAAATATTTTTCACCTTTACCTTGTAATTAATTTGTGTTTTTGTTATTTTGAAGCCCGTGAGTATCTTGTGAATATTTATCTACTACTGTACTTTTTTCATTTATAATCATCTGTGTTGTCTGGAAGTAATATTAAGTTATGTATTTTAGGCTTTGAGCAAATCTAGTCACAGTCCCTAAGTAAAGTAGTAAAAAAAATGTCCGACTGCCGTCATACATACCGACTTAGATATTTACATTAAATAATTCACAATGACCCGTTTTCTCGAATCTTGACGTTATGGCTCCTAATTGGTTCTTGTAACCGAGTACTTTGGCTCGCGCGGCGTTGTAGTCAGCTTGCAATTGCCTTACGACTAACTAAAAAGTCTGCCAGTGGCCAAAACTCTGCACAAGCTTTGTCACTACATGGCTTGTGCATAGTTTTGGCTCGGACACTTTTTTGCATGATTGTGACTCTATAGATATTTGCTGGAAGATTTTAGGAAACAAATGAAAATTCACAGAAATAACTCTACTAAATACTGCAAATATAGTAGAATCCAAAAAGATGATAGATCTACGTAGGTACAACACCAAACTGTATTGCCAAAGTTATTACTCGTTCTCACTTCACTTTTGTTACCATTTATTGCTATCGCCATATTATTGATATTGTTTTATGTAGTTTTGACACTGATTCAAGTTATCATGGAGAACACAATACAATATGTACCTAGCTCTTGTGTGCGCCAAGCTCCATCAAGCTTACAAGCTGTACAGGCTACTGTACTGTACCAGCCTTTTTAATAATCCACTGTAGGATGTAGGCCTATCCACGGAGAGTGATTGGGCCATATTCACCACGCTGGCACAGTGCGAGTTGGTGGATTCACATACGCCAACGAGTTTCTCCTATTGACGTAGAGGTACGCAGGCTGCATCACGATGTTTTCAACACGGTTTTACAGGCTACATCAGGTTGAAAATAAAATAAATATAGTTTAAAAAAACTAATAAACACGCTTTCTTAGCATATCAAACTAAAAACTGTAAAATAATTTTCAATTTAGGCAATTTTATTTAATAATGAACGAATAATATTATTATTGTAAAAAAGCGTGGGGTGCTCGATTTACGTAAAATTACGGCACAAAGCGCCCCATGCTTTATATTTTACAATAGTATTAATATTTTTCGTTCTACTTATTCTCTGCCCATATTAAATAATATTTTTCATCCCCCATCTCGGAAAAAGTATTTTTGCTCTTCGAAATCTGAGTGCAAAAGCCGTTTTCATACGCTAGAGAGTAAAGTAAAATTGAATTTAGAACATCGTGTGCACAAAGCTGCCGCGCTTATTATAATCACAGTAATTACAAACATGCCACACGGGCGTTAACACCGCGTAATTGCACCGCGCCGTCACCACCGCTGCACCGCCGCGGTGGAGCGGCGGTGCTGAGCGTCGTCGCGGCGTCACCGCGGCGACCAGTGTTGCCGGTAGCGATTTAGACATTAAATCTAGAATATGTATTCTATGAATTTTTAGCGGGAAAAAAGGTTTTGACGACAACCGTTCAATCTTAAACTGAAGATGAGAAAAATCCCTCGTACACGTTAGAAATCAGATCGTGTAATTTGTCACGAAGAATGTCACAGTAACAGCTTTCCAAGTGACAGCTGTCAAACTTCAAAGTGATTTATCTCGTTTATTATTGATTCTAGACCATTGATGACTTCACGAAAGTTATATCTTACATATTATAAGTTATACCTGTCATCCAGAATGTAGATCTCGTCAAATTCTATCACTTTTGTAAATACAGCCGTAGTCTATAATCGATAATTACCGAGATAAATCACTTTTAAGTTTGACAGCTGTCATCCGAAATGTAGATTTCGTTGACCTCTATCACTTTTGTGAAGACAGCAGTAGTCTAGAATCGATAATAACCGAGATAAATCACGTTTAAGTTTGACAGCTGTCATCCGAAATATAGAACTCGTTGACCTCTATCACTTTTGTGAAGACAGCAGTAGTCTAGAATCGATAATAACCGAGATAAATCACGTTGAAGTTTGACAGCTGTCATCTGAAATGTAGATCTCATTGAGCTCTATCACTTTTGTGAAGACAGCAGTAATGTAGAATCGATAATGACAAAGATAAATCACTTTGAAAATTGACAGCTGTCACTTGAACAGCTGTTACTGTGACACTCGTGAAAAATTACATTATTCCTCTAGTATATCTGTGATCAAATGAAAAATAAAAAATACACTTTCTGATTTATAATATTAGAAAGAGTTAGCGAGGACAAAGTTGGACCGCTGACGCTACACACGATCCGATTTCGCGGTTGGCTCACACAAAATCAGAATGTATATGAGAGATTTTACTTATCTTCAGCTTAAGGTTGAACGGTTATCCCTAAAACCTTTTTTTCCGCTAACTGTCTAGATGTCATCAGTGTCTAAGGCAACACTGGGCGCCGCGGTGACGCCGCGGTGCAATGTCGCGGCGACACCGCCCGTCTGGCATCTCTCGTCGGATTTTTCACTTTTTAGTAAACGGCGATCAAAGTTTTTTTAACCTTTTTGCCGCTACTCCTTATGTCCTAGGTATAAGGAATTATCAAAATGTTTTTTATTTGCCATGTACGATAAAATTTGCTTGATCTTTGGTATATATTATTTTTAAATTGAATAATAATAATAAATAAGTATTTATTTATGTAAAACTTGAAAATGTGATCATGACTAGGAGTAAAATAATTCGAAAAATATGTTTAATTAGCATAAATACAGTAAGTATGTGACTTATTATGAATATGATTGGGGAGAGATACTCACTGTGATTATGCTAAATGAGTAGGTAAGCATAATATTAAGGAAGTGTGCAAAATTATCTTAATTTTTTTAGTGAATTACTGCATTCAAAGTTAATACACTGGAAAAAAATCACAGCATATAAATGTAAAAGTTTATGAGTGAGGATTTATGTTTGTTTCTCTTTCACGCAAAAACTACTGGTCGGATTTTGAAGAAACTTAACAGTAACATAGCTTATGCATTATAAAACAAAATAATCTATAAGTTATAGGGATAGTGTCAATTATGGTAAAAAAAAACAACATTTTATACAATAAGCATATACCTACCTACCTAAGATTACTTATCAGGAGGTTATTAAATAAAATATCACAAAATAAAGAAAACACTAAGTTATTGATTAAATTTAAAAAAAAAACCATCACATTTTGTAATCCTCTTTCAAATCACCACTTTATCAAACTTACATAATAAATTGTTAAAAATATAAAATTTTCTGCGCACAGTTTCATCTCACAATCAAACGTTAGTAACGACATTGTTTAAAATTCTGATATTTTATATTTGATATTTTTTTGAAAATTCTACATATTTTATTATACTTATGTAATAACATTATCACCATGTTTTTAGCTTATCAGAATTTTAAACAATATCTACATATTTTATTATATTTTAAAATACACACATGGTTGACCCTAAAACTAAATTAAAAGTTGCAGTACTTAACTGAAACTATAAATGTTTTAGGTTTTAAATGCCATTTTAATCAGTTTAAACAAATTACAAAGTATTGAATAATAAAGATAAAATCAGTCAAATAAACTATATTGTAAGTTGTATGTTGTATTAATTAAGAAGACTTCGGCAGTTTTATCTCACAACTAATAAGGAGTAGGGTAGACCGTGGGCAGTAGTAACATTTTTTGGTTTTCGGACGATTGTACTAAATCAACTTTGATTCTTACTATAGTGATTATGTTACTAGAAACCTAAATTCAATAGCTACAAACCATATTGTTTAATTTTACACAGGGCTTTCAGAACATAGGGAAAATTAAGTAAGAATGATGACAGATCAAGTGCTACAATTGACCCCTACTCTGGGTCAATTGTACCAAAAATTCAAAAGGCAACAAAAAATAAACGAATAATCGAATCATATAGACCAGAGTAGAAGCCTTTAAAAGTAATAAAGAGTGAAAAAAAAATAGTAGGATGAAACCCATTAGAAAAGGATGGGAATATTATAAAAATAAAAGGAAAAATATTTCCGGCAAAACTAAAAGTCTTATCGAAAAAAGTCAAATGGCAAAGTTTTAGGTAATAAAAAGATCTAAAACTTTTGTTTCGACACTTTTTTCACATAACCTCAAAATTTATGTGAAAAGTTTTAAAAACCAAATTTTTGGTTTTTTATTTTTATCTTTTACAAAAAAATTTTTAACGAAATTTGGTCAAAACTTACCTTTTTGTGTCCCAAATACGCTGTAATTTATTTGATTAAAAATATTAATTTTTTCACCTTATTTTGAATTAATATCGAAAAAACACCTTAATTTTCAATCGAAAATTCACCCGTCAAAATATCAGCTTTTTTCAAAAACTTGGTATGTTTTCTGTTTGTTGAAATCTCTACTTTCCGATGGTGAAAAACATATATATATATGTTACTATAGTAAATTTTCTCAGAAATTGCAAAAAAATCAAAAAAAACTCGAATTCGAAAGCTTTCTTTTAATTATTATAAATAATTTTGAGCTATTTATTAAAATTTACACTTTAATTTCTCGAAAAACGTTAGATTACATATGATATTGATAACAAAAAAATTGCAAATAAAAATATACTACTATAATTAACAAACAAATAAGTTAATAAAATTAATATTTAATAAGACATCTACAATATTTGGAGTAAGTTGTCGAATCTTCTTTAAATTATATGCGTAGATGCCTATTTAGAACTATTTTAAAATAAATTATATATACCTGAGTAGATATACCTGAGTGACCTACGAAAAATTGTAGCCCATCAAAAGGTATTTCGTGGAGAAGTGGGGAAGGGGCTAGGCTGGTCTGGGTCTTACTACATACTCGTACATACCTACTATTATATACTATATATTTCGTAGCAGCTGTTACGACCGTTAGCCTAACCAGTATTCGAAATACAGTACAGTATACAACATCGTTTATAAAAATACACGTGCACGCTGAGTTTCTTGAAGATAATTGTGACAAGTTAACTTAAAAAAACAAAAAAACTTTTCGAATCTGCATAGGAAGGTAAATCTATCTCTATTTATATCTGTATCAATCAACTCTATTAAATTGCGGGAGCAATTAAACAGTTTTTCTTGGTGAATATTTGTTTTAATGCAACTAACTTATAAAACAGGTTATCGGTTCGAGATTACAAAGAAAGTTGGAGGAAAGATGGCGGACGCAGCGCCTCTCGCGGCGGGAAGCGGAAATATATATCGAGGGTTGCGTTCACATAATGTTATTCTCTCTAACACCCACCCCTGAACGCAAGCCCATTTTAGTTATGCAAAACAGATGTTTACTTACAGAAGTACCCTTGGTCAAAATGTCGGCCACCATTTTTCCACCATAACAATATTTAAAGATTATTTCTGACTTTAACACATGTTCTTTAAGAAAATGATATCTAATGTCTATATGTTTGGAGCGTGGTAGATATACGTCACTGGTAGAAAGTTTTATAGCACTTTGGTTGTCACTGTATATGGTGAAGGTGCTGGGCGGTTGTTGCCCGAGCTCTATATGAAGTTGGCGCAGCCACAGTGCCTCTTGGGTGCTCGAGGACATCGACATATATTCAGCTTCAGCAGTAGACAAAGCTACGGTTTGCTGTTTGCGTGAGCACCAGGATATGGCTCCACCCTGAAACAGAAAAACATTACCAGAGCACGAGCGCCTCGTGCCGACGTCTCCGGCCCAGTCTGCATCACAATATCCTATAATCTGAGCATCTTCATCTTTGGTGTATACAAGCTTTAAATCTTTAGTTCCTTGAAGGTAGCGCAGAACTCGTTTTACTGCTACCCAATGTTCCATCTTTGGTTCTTTATTGTATCTACTGAGTAAATTTACTGCATATGAAATATCTGGTCTTGTGCAGAGTGCCAAATATAATAGAGATCCAATAGCTTGCTGATATGGACAGTCTGATAATATTTCTCCATCATTTTCATTGAACTTTAATCCAACTTCTATCGGTGTCTTTGCTGGTTTGCAGTCTGACATATTAAATCTGGCTAGTACTTGTCTGATGTAGCTTTCCTGGTCAAGCATGACTTTATCACCCTCCTTTGTTATAGATAAGCCAACGCAGTGACTTGCCTTTCCCATGTCTTTCATATCAAAGTATAGCTTCAGTTTTTCCTTTAACATAATTTTCACATTCTGCTGAGAAGAAAATATGATCAGATCATCAACCCAGACAGCAATGTATGTATTTTTTTCAGTGTTATAATAAACACATGGATCAGTCTTTGATTGTTTCATTCCTATTTCATGTAAAACATTATTTAACTTTATGTTCCAAAGCCGACTTGCTTGCTTAAGTCCATATATCGATTTGCTGAGATAGCATACTTGATTTCCTTGCTCGTACATTTCTGGTTGTCGCATATATATATCTGTATCTATATCTCCCTGAAGAAATGCTGAAATGGCGTCCATTTGGTCTATTTCATAGCTGTATCTCGCTGCTAGAGCAAATAAATAACGAAGCGTAGTGTACCTTGCCACCGGTGAGTATATCTCTTCATAATCTGTGCCTTTTCTTTGTGCATAGCCTTTTATAACAAGTCTTGCTTTAAATCTGACAATATTACCTTTCTGGTCTTGTTTGGTTTTAAATACCCGTTTACATGGCAAAGCCGTTTTCTTAGGAGGCAGATCTGTGAGGCTCCAAGTATTGTTTTTGAGTAATGAGGTGTACTCCTCATCCATAGCTTGTTTCCACTCTGAGGCATGCGGAGATGATAATGCATCTGTGACTGACTGTGGATCAGACAAACTTGTAAACATACAATACAAGCCGCTATCATTTTGAATGATAACTCGATTTCTCCTTGTACTGTGTATTGGTACCACATTAGGATCAATGCCTGGTGATTGATCAGGACGATATGTTTCATCTAGCTCACCTGTATCAGTTTCATAGTAAGAATCGTCAGTTTCTTCAGTAAAAGAGTTGCAGCTGGTATTCTGCGGTGCAGACTCTGGCTCTGGAGTACTATTTTCCTGCAACTCCATACTACAAGATGACCCTGGATGGCTCTCTTGCACTGAAGGCTCACTGGTGGTAGGTACAGCTGAAACATTGTTTTCATTTGTTTTAGAATAATTTTCAATGAAAATTACATCTCTGCTTTTTAGTACTTTTTTGGATTTTGGGTCAAACAAGCGGTAACCCTTTGTATTTTCACAGTATCCTACTAGTATCATTTTAATGGATTTTTTGTCCCATTTTTGACGCTTTTCTTTAGGTACATGGGCCATTGCATCTGAGCCAAATATTCTCATGTGAGACAAATCAGGTTTCTTTCCGGTCCACATCTCATATGGAGTCTTTCCCTGTAATGATTTAGTCGGGGAGCGGTTGACAATATAGGCCGCAGTGGCTACAGCTTCAGCCCACAGATGCTTCTCCTGATTTGCATAAAATAACATGCATCTAGCCCTTTCTACTAGAGTGCGGTTCATCCTCTCAGATAAACCATTTTGCTGCGGTGTGTAGGGGACAGTGGTCTGGTGGATGATTCCACAACTGGATAAATATTTTTCGAAACGACCATTACAATATTCTAAGCCATTGTCCGTTCTTAAGATTTTTATTTTCTGACCCAATTGGTTTTCAACTTTCTTTTGAAAATCAACAAATACTTCATGAATATTCTGTTTATCTTTCATGAAGTACACATGCACCATCCTTGTGTAGTCATCGATAAAAGTAATGAAATACTTCATACCTGAATACGACATGGTTTCCATCGGTCCACATAAATCTGAGTGGATTACCTCTAATGGACGGGTTGCTCTGGTGCCAACGTTGTTGAAGGGCAGTCGAGTTTGTTTACCTTCGAGACAGTGGGTGCATGTGGAAACTTCGGTTTTATCCCGGGTCAGAGACACTCCCTCTACACAGCCAGGCAGCTTCTTCACATCTAAAACATTCAAATGTCCCATACGTAAATGCCACAAATAAGAATCATCAATATTTTGCTTGTCTGAGGCTAAATTAACAGTATCTGTATCAGTTTTAGTCTCTAAAATATACAGTTTTCTGTTTAATAATGCTGAGCAGATAAGTTTTCCTTTTTTACTAAAAATTTCACAGCCTTTCTCATTGAAAATAACTTTATGGCCAGTTTTAATTATGGTACTCACTGATAGTAGATTAGCAGCAAGGCCAGGAACATATAAAACATTTTGTACCTGTATTTTTCCTTCGGGTAAATCTATATCAACATTTCCAACACCTTTTACTGACAGTGGCTCCCTGTTAGCAACTGTTATTGTCTTGACTGTAGATTCCTTGACATCATATAACCATTCTTGCTGGCAGGACATGTGCATAGATGCACCGCTATCCACATACCAGGAAGCATTTTCTCCATGTAGGGTTGCTGAAAAGGCTGAAACAAAACTAGAAGATTCTTCTTTCTTCTGGCTTTTCTGCTTTTTAGGGCTCTTACAAAATTTTGCATAGTGTCCAATTCTGTTACAATTATAACACCGAGGCCCTGATACCTTCGCTGACTTTTCATTTTGTTGGTACATTTTCTTGGACTTGGCATAAAATGCAGAACTAGAATCCACTTTCACTTCTTGCAGCAGCTTTGTTTTAATTAAGTCAGCATTTATTTGCACGCCTGAACTTTCAAGACCCATTATCATCGGGGTATATGAGTCTGGTAAACCTGATAACATTAAAGTGCCTAGCCACTCATCATTTACATCAAATCCAATGTTTCTTAGCTTATGAGCAGTGGTCATAATCTTGCTGACGTAGTCCTCAATGCCACTACTTGATAGTAATGACGTGTTCACTAAGTCCTTGAGTAGACCCACTTTGCGTGTAAGGCCATTATCATCGAATGCCTTGTGTAAGCTTTCCCAAACATCTTTCGCAGTGGTACAATCTTGAATGTGGACATAATTCTGTGGCTCAATCAGCAAAATAATCTTTGATTTTGCTCTGACATCTTTGGCTACGTCGACGGGTTTTCCTTCCAGTGGTTCTACGCATTGCCACAAACCCTCGTGCTCCAGATATGTTCTAACACTGAATTTCCATGTAGAAAAATTATCACGGCCGGTTAGTTTATCTATGTGGAACATATTTGAGCCCATCTTGAACTTTTTTCAGACGACGCGCCCGCGCCGTATTGTATAACCTCGAAATTTTTGCCGGTAAAACTTCGGAATATTCCACCAAAATACGTTTCCGTGGACTTTCAACCACGCTCTGCTACCATATTAAATTGCGGGAGCAATTAAACAGTTTTTCTTGGTGAATATTTGTTTTAATGCAACTAACTTATAAAACAGGTTATCGGTTCGAGATTACAAAGAAAGTTGGAGGAAAGATGGCGGACGCAGCGCCTCTCGCGGCGGGAAGCGGAAATATATATCGAGGGTTGCGTTCACATAATGTTATTCTCTCTAACAAACTCAAACATAAAAATCGTAATATTTTCTTTAAAAAATAGTATGCTTAACGTAACATAACCTAAAGATTGAAATTATATGATATTTTAGTACAAGATAAAAAAATAATAATCTCCTTAATTTTGTACAAACAAATTTAGTTAATCTCATGAAAAAAAAAAATATTTCAAAATACATAAAAAATATATTTAAAATCTATAAAAAATATATAACGGGACAATAGCTTTAAGTTTATTTTTAAATAGTGCCACTTAGTATAATTTCGAAGGACTAGGAATGGTTGTGGCAACATTCCTGGGGTAACGCTTGTAACAAACGCTGCCGATGAGTTCCAAGGAGGTTTTCAAGTGATATCGCATGATCGGCCGATGGGCGGGAAAATGCGATGATGACTTGACAGATGTCACTTGAGAGTGGTAAAGAGAGCTGGTTCGGAGAGGTTATGTTGAAAATGTGGTTGAGAACAGCTCGAGTTGTGATTCTTGATAAAATGGTCGCAGCGTGAGTTACGCTGCGGAACGCCATGTCCTTCGCTTAAAGTTTTAGTCATACGTAATCTTCTGTGAAATAAACTGATTGTTCGTGACGTCGCAATTTATCTCCTCGCCCGCTTAACCCACGCCACGCCACACAGAAGTATTGTTGGGTCAGATGGTATAAAATCATTACGACATTGAATCACCATAACTGATGCGGATCCTTTTATGGATTCGACATATATATCGTAAATATATTTTTAATAACAAACTTTTGGCCGATTTCCATATATATTTTATACATTTCTAATAGATTTATAATAAATTTTTTGTACATTTAGACATTTATTTCTTTAATATATTTTTATATTTTTTGCATTTTCTGAGACGATTTACTACAGTAACATATATATTTTTTATTTTTTTATATTATTTTTATTTTTTATTTCACCATCGGAAAGTAAAGCTTACGAACAGAAAACATACCAACTTTTTGAAAAAAGCTGATATTTTGAAGGGTGAATTTTCGATTGAAAATTAGGGTGTTTTTTCGATATTAATTCAAAATAAGGTGAAAAAATTAATGTTTTTAATCAAATAAATTACAGCGTATTTGGGACATAAAAAGGTAAGTTTTCACCAAATTTCGTTAAGAAAAAATATTTTTGTAAAAGATAAAAATAAAAAACCAAAAATTTGGTTTTTAAAATTTTTCACATAAATTTTGAGGTTATGTGAAAAAAGTGTCAATACAAAAGTTTTAGATCTTTTTATTACCTACAACTTTGCCATTTGTTTTTTTTCGATAAGACTTTTAGTTTTGCCGGAAATCGAGAAAAACCGTTTTTTACCCTTAAAAGCCCCCCCATCCCCTTCCCGACCTCAGATCGCCCGTAAATTATTTTTCCTTTTATTTATATAATATTCCCCTCCTTTTCTAATGGGTTTCATCCATCTATTATTATTTTTTTGGTTGTAAAAATTATCGACCCTGGTGTAATAACTAAAATATCGTATATTTGTTATTTTGACACTTATTAATCAATTTATTATTAGGAACTTAAGTTTTAGGAACAGTTCTACAAAATTATAAAGATAAAACTAAATAAATTTAAAAGTAAGTTTTCTCCACATTAAACACAATAATACAAATTCTTATA
The DNA here is from genome assembly GCA_949316475.1 of Hypomecis punctinalis. Classification (NCBI taxonomy): domain Eukaryota; kingdom Metazoa; phylum Arthropoda; class Insecta; order Lepidoptera; family Geometridae; genus Hypomecis; species Hypomecis punctinalis. The sequence goes on along the minus strand of CASGGB010000048.1, from coordinate 93,905 downwards.
TTTTGGTAAAATCACTTTGCTCTAAGCTTTGATTGAAACTTAACAAATAGCTTATAAATGTAAAATTATTCTAAAAATACTGCCGAAATGTGGTTTAATTATAATAATTTTATTCCATGGTAATCGGTTTTGAAGTACTGCGTGCCCACCGGTTTGGCAAAATTAAATATTATCGAAATCCAAAACATCGACGTGCATCTGAAACCATCCAACATATTACAAGTGCTTGTCCTTCATTAGCCCAAACTGATTACACACACAGACATAACCAAATAGCTCACATCGTTCATCAAAAGCTCGCAATTAAACACAAACTCATACAGTCCAAAGAAGTTCCATATTACCAATATAACCCGAAACCAGTGCTGGAGAGCCAGAGTCATAAGATTTACTTTGACAGAGCAATCTTAACTGACAGAACAGTCCACAATAATAGACCTGACATAACGGTGATAGATAAACCCAATAAATTGACATACCTAATAGATATAGCTGTTCCTAATACACACAATCTGCAAAAGACCATAACTGAAAAAATTCACAAATACACTGAACTGAAAGAAGAGATCATCAGACTTTGGAATATGAACAGAGTATATATTGTGCCTCTGGTACTCTCTAGTACTGGAGTCATACCCAAGAACCTAAACCATTACTTACAGCAGATTGGCTTAAATACTAATATTTATATGACGATGCAAAAGGCAGCTATCCTCAACACATGCCGAATTGTTCGTAAGTTTCTGCAGGACGAGTTAGAATCCGAAACTAACCCTCACCATGAATCCCACTTGGTCTAGGCCCGTGGTTTTCATTGTATACCGAAACTCTTATAGTTTCGAGAAAGAGTTCCTCTCAAATAATAATAATAATAGAAGCAGTTGAATTAATAATAGTTAAACTAATAGTTAAAATAAGTAAATAGTTAACTAAAAAATTAAGTAAATATTATACTTAATTAAATTGTATTAGAGGTCATTTGTACCACGGGGTTAATTGTACCGTTACAACTGACCCCAGTGACGACGGTACAATTGACCCCAAGTATAAATTTTGGAGAAATAACTAAATACCTTGAAACACTGTTGAGCTTTAGATACTCAACATTGAGAATTATAAGGCTGGATACTTAGAATAATAAGGCTCAGAACGATACTTTCATTCATAGTTCCTCTCAATACTGAAGCAACATTGGTATGAATGTGTGCGTAAGCGTCACGTAATTACATTTGCTGACACGCACATAGACTGCCGAATAATATTGCAACTGAATAGATATTTCCCCGAAAAAGCGGGGAAATTGGTACACTGTTCCAATTTTGATATTAGTTTAAATTTGAATCTATATAATAAAATAAAATGAATATAATAAAATTTGAGAATGTAAATCGAAAATTTTATTGAAATCCGCATTTCTTCATTTTTGGTAGTAGGTATACTTTTCTTTGTCATCGAAATGCTCGGAATATATTATTGTGTATTTATTGGGCTTCCAACATTCTTCTCTTCGATTAAGTCGTATTTTATCTATACATCGAGCAGCAGCAACGAGATTCGAAGGAAATCTATAAATAAATACAATTAAATATAGTAAATGATTTATAATTGACCACTTAACAGCTATGCTATGTCGCGCCTAATACAATATCATGTTGCGCGCGACGTAATAATATTGTCTCCAAAAATATCCCAAAAGGGGCACTCGCTCGGGGTAAATATTTTTTTCATAGCTGGCAACATTTTTATTGTAGGTAATGGCGTCTGATTTGTTTACGAAATATTTTTCTGTTTTGACGAATGTATTAGCTAAAATCATAGATTGTCAAATAGTACTTACATGTGAAATGTGATTTTCTTATCCTTATTTTTATTATGAGACGCGTTATGACACCCTTTTACTGTACAGTAAGTCATAATGAAATAAAATTTTGCGAGCTGTTTGCCGTAGAACTTAAGCGTGACTACTGACGTGGCGCGAAACGTATTCAGCCTTATAAGGCCGAATTGAAATTGCTTCAATCTGCTTCGGCTTACTCACGTTCTGAGCCTTATTATTCTAAGGCTGGATACCTACGTAAACGCGTGGTTAATATATAATTTCATGAAACACAATAACCACTGAGTGACAAAGCAATCAAAATAGCATAAAAAAGTTACTTTGGATGCTTGAAAATAAACAAATGCTCTTGCAGACGTCTATTTCACAGCCAGCGCGCTGTCGACTGGTGAACAAGTCAGGACACGTAAGGCGCGTGCCCCCGGCACAGGTCACCTAGTAGTTGAGATATTCGCAATGTTACTATTGCCCCGTGTTACCCTACCCTGTTTACAGTCATAATATATTTTTATTATAGGTTTACCTATGAGGTCTGGTTTTAACCATAAGTATATTATTCAATCTACGTAAATAATACCCACCTTACAACTAACTAATATAATTTGAAGAATGTTAATGTAAATGAAAATATGAAAACAAAATATATTAAAGGCAAGACGTGGTTAGGAAGTTACTGCAGAGATGGTTGGGAATTTGTTTCAAATTATTGAAAATCCATTTTAAATCGAAACGTATGATTACATACTGTAATGATGATAAAGAAATCCCTATTCTAAACGAGACTTACTGTGGTTGTGCATATTGAAATATGAGGTTCTTGGTCGAATTTTGATGTAAATGGTAACAGTACATTACATTTCTTCATTTCTGTGTACATTTGTATACAGAAATGTAGATCTTGTTTCAAGGATTCCGAACATGTATGAACATGCTGCGCGTTCGCCAACTATATATCCATAAGGTGACTCTGATGGTGCACCGCAAAATGAATGCCGATTTTGGGTACTAGTTTGACATTGTCATAGTAGATCGTAGGGTCTTGTAGGTAGTGTTAGGTATTACGGATTGATAGGCTCCTTCTTTAGCAACTTGCAGTTTGACTGTTACAGTACTTAGAGCTCCCGCTCTAGTGCTTTAATAGTTTCATCAGGCGTTTAGATAACTGTCAGTAACCCATTGGCAGATATCTAAACGCTCTGAAGACTGTCAAGTCACAACCAACCTAGATTAAAACTGATTTACGAACTGCATTGCTCTGGGTTTTACATCAGGCGTTAGAGAATTTAGTAGTCGGGGACTATTATTTATTTTAACCTAACGCCTGAACACTGTTAAAGGAGCACAAATGAGCTTTCTCTCATTAAAAATCACGCGAGAAGTATTTGAAACAGTGCGGTATGTAGACGACTTCAGTCATTTCCTCGCTGAGGTGGGATGAAAAGTTACGTGTTGCACTCGCGTGCAAATATTTTTTACCTTGTGCTCTTTTGATTCCCTCGTTAACGCTCAGGATTCTAATTGTTGAATAGTTTTTAGTTTGATGTACAATAAAAAAGGGGTTTGTTTAGTTTTTTTTTTTTAAATTATTTTAATGGGATTTAAAATCGGTCGCATAATATAAAGTCTCTTTTTGATGTACCTAATAAAGTCGTTTTTAAGAGATTGGGGTAAGTTACTAGTATCCATTTATGCGTTAAGTTATTTAGTAATTCATTTGTGTTTTTGTTATTTTCAAGAACGTGAAACTTGTGAGTAGATTTTAGGAAACAAATTAAATGGCACAGAAATAACTCTACCTACTAAATATTGCAAATATAGTAGAATCTAAAAAGATGATAGATCTACGAAGCTGCAACACCAAACTGTATTCCCAAAGTTATTACTCGTTCTCACTTCACTTTGTTACCATTTATTGCTATCGCCATATTATTGATATTGTTTCATGTAGTTTTGACAGTGATTCAAGTTATCACGGAGAACACAATACAATATGTAGCTCATGTGTGAGCCAAGCTCCATCAATCTTACAAGCTGTACAGGCTACTGTACTGTACTAGCCTTTTTAATAATCCACTGCAAGACGTAGGCCTACCCATGAAGGATGATTGGGCCATATTCACCACGCTGGCACAGTGCGAGTTGGTGGATTCACATTCGACAACGAGTTTCTTGTATGGACGTAGGTATGCAGGCTGCCTCACGATGTTTTCAATACGGTTTTACAAGCTACATTTGGTTGAAAATAAAATGAATATAGTTTAAAAAACTCGCTTTCAAATTAAAAACTGTAAAATAATTTTCTATATATTTTATACTATATATAACGGGACTAAACTCACGTGTAGGGATAGTCGTAACGACTATAGTTTCGGTTGCATTCGGCGACCTTTCTCAAGTTGGTGAGTGCTAGAAGCCGTCTCGCAATGCACACTGTATAGCACTCGCCAACTTGAGAAAGGTCGCCGAATGCGACCGAAACTATAGTCGTTAAGACTATCCCTACACGTGAGTTTAGTCCCGTTATACTATAAAATGTGTAAATATAGTATAAAATGTGTGAAAACCACGTTAATTTCCATAGTAAAATTTTCAATTTAGGCTGAAAATAATAATTAATGAATAATATAATATTGTAAAATAGCGTGGGGTGCTCGATTTACGAAAAATTACGGCAAAAAGCGCCCCACGCTTATTTTTACAATAGTTATGTAATGATATATTTCTTTCATTATTATTTTCTGCCTATATTGAAAATTATTTTATAGTTTCTAGTTTGATATGCTATGAAAGCGTGTTTTTTAATTTTCTCTTTAATTATAATATTTATTGGGTTTTAGAATCGGTCGCATAGTAAAAAGTGTCTTTTTGATGTAATTTAAAGTGTTTTTAAGAGGTTATGGCTAAGTTACTAGTATTCATTTATTCGTTAATTTATTTAGTAATTCATTTGTGTTTTTGTTATTTTGAAGCCCGTGAGTATCTTGTGAATATTTATCTACTATTGTATTTTTTTTTTCATTTAGAATCATCTGTGTTGTCTGGAAGTAATATCAAGTTATGTGTTTTAGGAAACAAATTAAAATGCACAGAAATAACTCTACTAAATACAAACATAGTAGAATCTAAAAAGATGATAAATCTACGAAGTTGCAACACCAAACTGTATTCCCAAAGTTATTTTACTCGTCCTCTTTTCACTTTGTTACGATTTATTGCTATCGCCCATAATATTGATATTGTTTCATGTATTTTAAAAAATCTGAAGTGAACGCAGGATTTGAACCTGCCCCTTCGGATCACTAGCCCGACGCTCTAACCAACTGAGCCAGCCCGCCTCCTACGCAAGCTTCAAATTCTTGAAGTGCTTACATTACACCAACTTATAGCGTTGGTGGCGCCACCTGTGATACCCGTATTAGACAGGTTATCACTCAACTAGAAGTTATTAGAACTTCTAAAGATTGACGAGACTTGGTACTTGGCTGCTAAAGCAGCGCGTCATCTCTCGTCATGATTTTTATTTTGAGTGCAAAATAAAAAACTCAAAATGAAAATTGCACTCAAAATAAAAATCATAATATTGATTTAGCAGCGCGTCATCTCTCGTCAATCTTTAGAAGTTCTAATAACTTCTAATTGAGTGATAACCTGTCTAATACGGGTATCACAGGTGGCGCCACCAACGCTATAAGTTGGTGTAATGTAAGCACTTCAAGAATTTGTCACTTTGAATTTTGATCTCATATTTTGTGAATTTTGAGGCCCTATTTTTTGTGATTTAATTAAAAATGTACAGTTTTCAGATTTATTCCTATATGTGTACTCTGAGACAATGCTTCTCGCCAAATTTCATAGTTCTATGTCAACGGGAAATACCCTGTAGGTTTTGATTTTTGTAAGTGTCGAAATATGCGGTTTTTTACCACATAAATGGCTCTAACTTTTTAAATGATAACTGAGAAGATTTTCTTTTACACGACTGCAAGAGATCATAGAAATACGTAAACATACAGTTTAAATTTCAACTCGATATCTTTACGCGTTCCAACAACGTTAACAAAGTGATCCTATAAGGGTTCCGTTTTTTCCTTTTGAGGTACGGAACCCTAAAAAAATCATTGAAATCGGACTACAATGAAAAAAGTCATGCGTGGTTATTCATAAAATATACATAATATATAATTATGCTCGTCGAATTGAATACCTCCTTCGGATCGTCGGTCAATAATACCAAGTAGTTTTGATTTTACAAGCATTCAAAGTAAATTTGTTGCCCCGCTACGCTATATTCACTGAACCCCGGATGACGTCATTTTCCAACGCTCCGCATCCAGCGAAATAGGTAGGTGAATAGGTCCCGCGCAGTGTTTTCTATTCTTTCTTCGCTTCTAGCTGTGAATTGTTATAAAAATCGATAAAAGCTTCAATAAAAGATAATCGCATAACCTACTTAAAATAGATGGACTTATGGTTTCTCATTATTTGGCAATGAATAATAATATCTTTGGCGTCGAAATGCGAGCCATAAAAATGTAACATACCTAAAATTTGACCCCTGGTCACTTACGAGAATTTTTGGGATACCTATATGTGAGATAAAACGTACAAGACGTTGGGCAGTTTCCTGAGCTGAGCACGATTGCATAGGGTAAGCTTGTGAATATTTGGTTAAATCGTCTTGAAGTGTTAAAATAAACTTGTATTTATTGATCCTGGTTTCGAGAAGAGGACCGACGAGGTCTAGAAATAATTTTTCGTTTGGGCGAGTAGCGGTTGAAGTGATAATCATAGGAGCTCTATTAGTACAGCGCAATGGTTTATTGACTTGGCATGATTTGCAATTTTTGACATAGTTTTCAATGTCTTGGCGCATTTTCTTCCACCAATATAAAGTTTTGAGTCGGTCGTAGGTGCGAGATATACCAGGGTGACCTGCAGCGGGTGAGTCATGGTTATCTCTTAAAATACGAGGAATCTCAGAGGGAGTTGGAAATTGGTTGTTGTTGTGGTAAATATGTATCTTAATGTCAGTGTCATGGAATAGGAAAGTTAGAATATTATAGATCTTGGTAAAAGACAATTTGTTGAAGGGATCTTTAAAATCTGAAATAGCGAACTCCTTTTCTTCCGCGTACCAAGTTGAAATCATATCTCGATAATCTCTCATCATTGCAAATATATATTTGTATGACATTTCATCGTAATGATGTACGCGTAAATAGAGATGTGTAAACACGTGTTTGTCATTGGAAGTACTTTGATAGGTGTAGAGTTCTCGCTCTGATAACCGTATATCGGGTAATGTTTCACTGAATACTGATGATTCGAGTGTATCGGAACAATAAAGAATTGAGTCATCGAGGTCAATTGAGGAAGGATATACTATCATCTTACATTTGGCTTTAAGTAGTGGACCATTATGTTCTTCTATTACAGTGTTATATGACGACGTGTTCTGTTGTTGACAGATTTTTAGATATTTCTCATAAGTTTCTGATGTTGAAGGAATATCTGGGTTAATAGCGAGAACAGGGTTTCGGGACAGGGCGTCTGCATTACAGTTTATTTTTCCCTTGTTGTGGACTATTTCGTAATCAAATTCTTCGAGCTTAAGACGCCAGCTAACAAGTTTTGAACTGGGATCGTTTATATTGAAAAGCCATTCTAAGGGCTTGCGGTCTGTGACTATTTTAAATCGGCGACGGAATAAATAAGGTCGGAAACTTTAGTACCTTTAAACTGTAGTCAATAACGATGCGCCATTTGGGTTTCCCAGATGCATCTTGTTTTTTCGGTACTACCCATATAGGTGCTGACCATGGAGATACGGAAGGACTTATAATGCCCTGGTCAAGCATACTTTTAATCTGCTTGTTGACTTCGTCTTTGTGGCATTCAGGAAATCGATAGGTTTTAGCATGAATTGGAATTTGAGAAGTCGTACGGATTTCGTGTTGGACGGTTTTAGTTGCAGTTAGAGTATCGCCTTCAAGATAAAATATGTCATGAAACTCAGAACACAGTTTTCGTAACGCATTTTCTTCTCCTGGGACCAAGTGGTCACATCTTAACGCGCTTTGAACACGTCTTTCACGTTCGATATCGGCAAAAGCAGTGGTGAAACAATTTTCTGAATCTGGAGACGTAGCTTGAGAAGATGAGTGTTCAGAGACATGTTTGGTTCGAGAATATGAGAAACAGGTTCTATAGTTAATCTTAGCGGCTTAAGGATAATAACTTTTTCTGAAGCGTTAAGTACCGAGATATTAACTTTATTCTTTGACTTTACTTTAGTCAGACATTTAGAAAATATAAGTTTCGGGTAGCTTGTCACCTTAGTGTTCAATATTAGTCCCTCTTTCACTTCAGGATTTGTGACTGAACATTCAACCAACATCTCACTACGAGCAAATATAGAGTAAGTAATATCTTGAAACTTTAAATCAAAGTGTAAAGGGCATTCACCCGACATATTCAATTTTCCTTCAGAATATGATACTGATGCATTATGTGCAAAAAAAAATTTGAACCTATAATACCGTCGTAATCGAGATTGACACCGGACACGACATGGAAATGAAATGAGGTTGAAGTATCGCTGGATTCATAGGGTTTGATTGTTAGTAGTAATTTCCCTTTAGTCTCTGCGTATGAGTTTACATCATTTTAATTAACAATGCTTGAGTCTAGAGTTTGTGGTTTCGACAAACTTGTATCTTTAACAAGACAGATAGAACTACCGGTGTCCACTAGAAATTTTAGGGAATTATCGGAGTGTGACGTATATACCTCGATCAAGGAAGTTTCATACGAGAACACCTCGATATATGGTAATGATGTTTTCTTATGTTGTGAAATATTGTATACCATTGGACATTCTTCAGATTCATTGAAATACTGATCTATGGTTTCTAGGTGAGAGTCTGAACCCTTTGAGTCACCGATTTGAGACTGAGATTTAAAATGAACAGTGTCTATATTACGAGTATACCCTTGAATTTAACAATGCTTGAGTCTAGAGTTGGTGGTTTCGACAAACTTGTATCTTTAACAAGACAGATAGAGCTACCGGTGTCCACTAGAAATTTTAGGGAACTATCGGAGTGTGACGTATATACCTCGATATACGGTACTGACGTTTTCTTATGTTGTGAAATATCGTATACCATTGGACATTCTTCAGGTTCATTGAAATACTGATCTATGGTTTCTAGGTGAGAGTCTGAACCCTTTGAGTCACCGATTTGAGACTGAGATTTAAAATGAACAGTGTCTATATTATCACTTTTAGAGGACTGCGTTGATTCAGGTTCAGCTTTAATTGATTTGAAAACTTGGAAAACAATAGACTCCTTTGATACCGGAATAGTGGACTTAGAATGTTGAGACACATTGTTGAGGGATGATTAGATTGAAGAATAGTGGGTTTAGATGACCGACAACTTGTAGATGCAACACACTTAGGAACCGTTGGCTTGACAACTTGGTAATCAGTAGGTGTAGGTTGAGAACCAGTGGACTTATCATTTTTTAGAAACAGTGGACCTTGAAGGTGGAAAAACAGTGGATTTAGCACTTTGAGAAACAGTGAACCTAATAGGTAGAGAAACAGTGGATTTAGTATTTTAAGAGACAGCGGACCCAATAGGTAGAGATACAGTAGATTCATTACTTTGAGAAACAGTGGACCTAATGGGTTGAGAAACAGTGGACTTAGTATTTTGAGAGGCAATGGACCCAATAGGTAAAGAAACAGTGGATTTAGTACTTTTAGGAACAGTGGACCTTATAGGTTGAGAAACAGTGGATTTAGTATTTTGAGAAACAGTGGACCTAATAGGTTGAGAAACAGTGGATTTGGTAGTATTTTTGGTACCTGAGAATAGAGACTTGCGTCGGTACCGAACCGCAGGCTCTACATTTAGTTTAAACAGTCTCCGTTTTTTAGTTCTTGTATTTGAGGAGGACATGATGCTTCGGAGTCTGTATCAATAAAATGTCGTCGATAGCCCTTAAAACCATTAGAATTTGGATTTTGATTAGTCTGTCTCGAATTGTTATACTGTCTTTTACGGCACTGTGAAATATCATGACCCACATTTTTGCAGTAGCGACATACAACCGGTGTCGTATTGTGTTTGGAATGTTTTTTTATTTTATTTTATTTAATTGTTACACTCCACAGACTCCAGGGTCTGTGCTTTTTAGGATATACATTAAGAAAAAAAAAGATTTGAACAATATTGCTTGGAAAGGCTTAACAAAAGGACCCTAAATCTAATAAAATTAAAAACAAAAAAAAAAATATGACTTTAAACTACGTTGATTTTACATAATATCATTTTACAAATTACTACTTATACCGCGCAGAGCCTCCATCACCGCCGCGTTTCGGTCTTTATTGGCCATCTTTAAATTATAGTCTACGATGACCTTAGGTGACGCAGTCGTCGCACGCCGCACAAAGTGGCTGATAGCGTCTTCCTCGTTGTCTGCGAAGTAAGTGAAGGACCTGGTGTGCCGTGAAACTGCGACGACCGCGTGTGAAACGCTTTCGTGCAACCTCATCTTAGCCTTGATTTTAATGGCGATGATAGAGTCGTATGTCAGACCTTGAGCTTCGTGGATGGTAAGGATGCGCGACCCCGACCCCACTCCATACCTTTGTGTGATAAGGGTCTCCTTTTCTTCTTGAGTGTGGACCAAAAAGAGGATGTTGGGGAGGTTATGGGGTATTAGCGCACCCGTGTATCTCTGCTTTAGAGATATGACCTGGATTGCTGAGGAATATACACCCGTGTATATCTCCCTCAGTGAATACGCTACATCCATGGGGTTCCGATGCGTACATAACAACTCCTGGCTGATGTTTGCGACCAGGTTAGGGCGATGGTACCTCATCTCGAAGAGGTTTTCTCTATCAATATAAGGTAGCTGATTAACGTCTCCGATGAGGATAAGTTCACTGGCACCAGACAGCCTCGAAGCCATCACTGTATGTACTGTATCAGCCTTTTTAATAGTCCACTGCAGGACGTAGGCCTACCCACGAAGGGTGTTTGGGCCATATCCACCACGCTGGCCCAGTGCGGGTTGGTGGATTTACATACGTCATCGAATTTCTTCTACTGACATATATGCAGGTTGCCTCACGATGTTTTCCTTCACCGAAAAGCCAGCGGTGTTAAATTCCGTACATAAATTCCAAAGAACTCATTGGTACGGGACCGAGATTTGAACCCACGACTTCACGATTGTAAGGCGGGTGTCACTACCACTAGACCACCACGGCTTCACTATAGCTCCGAAATGATTCATGAGAGCCTCATCTACCATTAGACGGTTGCAACTCTCAGAACCTCGGAAACCATTTACGAGAGTGGAAGCCATGGTGCGCACCTTAGTTCTTACTAAGTTACCTATACGGTGCGCCAGCTTTTCTCTTAGATCTTTGGCTGCTTCAGTTGTTGTGGTGATGATAACGTCCCTATCCACATCGAAGTGTCGTACCACCCAAGTTGTTTTGCCGCAACCAGGCACTCCATTGACCCACTGGATCTTGGGTACCTTCCAGTTGCCCCACCGTGCCTCGACTTGACTGCTCTCGATGGTTTTTGCCATGTTAGCAATTTTGTCATCCAGCATTATTTTGGTACACCTGGCGGTCACCACAACAGGGTCCTCTGGTGGCGTCACGTACTTCAGTTTTCCAGTCCGATCCGTTTCATCCTCATTTAGGGCCATGAATCCTTTTATTGCATTATAAGTAGCCATATATTGACTTCTCATTGTTCCCTTGATGATCTGGGAAGTGTCGTTATTGTATATGGCTGCTTCTGCCTCTTCCAGTCTCGCCATCAAAAGACTCTCATTTCCTAGCCTAAAAGACTGCATGATGTTTTCGCAGTTTCTGAGATTGTCTTCTCTAGTCGCTCTCGTTATAGCTAAGAATTCTATGAAGGCGTTTCTGGCGTGATCTGTTACTGTTGAGGCGGGGATATAGAAGGGCGGATCAACCTGTCCCATGTCGGCTCTAGTTGGAGTCGTTTGCCTTTGGAATGTTTGAAATCTGAGGAATTATTTGACGCTCGCGAGCGGACTTGAGAATGTTGTGTAATAGAGTCTGGCCAACGAAAGCTGTCCACGTATTATTTTCAGAAGTTTTGAAATGGTAATAATTTATGACTGTCAAAATTGACACTTTGACGTTTTGTACTACTGAAAACGAACTTGAACCATTCATAATACATGTTGGGGACAGTAGCAGTAGCAGCGAAGAAAGCAATGAAGCTGATTCAATATCAGGTGTAGAGTTATTGGAATCCGATTTTAACTATGACTCATAGCTCCTATATTTGTACGGCTCCTCGGGGTCCTCGACTGTACATAATGGATTATTTGAAAATAATAAAAAGACAGAATTGAAAGTAATCTTTTATTTGATATTCTTCATAATACATTCGAAAATTTCAACAACAGTTGCTAACAAAACAAAATTTTTACAACTCGAAAAAAAATGTACTTGCTGAAAAATAAATAGTATTGTGGCATACTTGCCGATGCCCCATTATTTATTTTTTTTATTATATAACTTAAATCTATTCTATACTTAACTTACAAAAATAACTTAACTATTAATTAATAATTATTCTAAATTAAAATACCTAATAAAACTTGGCATTGTATAAAGTAGAAACAACAATAATTTTATAATAAAATCTACAATGTTACTTACCTTCCGACATAAATGTCGGGTCGTGGTCGTCGCTTGCAATAAGCGCGCAGCTACCACCCGCAGTTGCAGCTACCACCCGCAGTTGCAGCTACCACCCACAGTTAGAAAAACTAGCTGACGCGTGAAGACAGTTTTAGTCTGCGAATCTTTGTCTTGCGACCGGCATTATTTTAATATTGTAGTATCATAATAATTGATCGTTCTTTCCACCTTTGTATACATTGTACTTTTCTAAGTCATAGACATTGATTAGTTGAAAGTGTGAATAAATAAACTTTTTGTGGTACTAGTGTTTGTGTGTTTTCCTGGATTCCCGGATATCATACCAAGGAAGCATCCAGGTATTTACGGTGCATCATCACACACCCCCAATACTACAGTGGTGACCCCTAGACAAAGGAAAGATCGATTAAAATGAGCACGTCGACCAACGAATCTGAAAAGGCCCCCTTTACACATTCCGATTTATGTCGTGTCGGAGTACGACTGCCACCATTTTGGCCAGAGGAGCCTGCCGTTTGGTTCGCGCAAGTAGAAGGTAGCTTTGCCCTATCGAGGATCACAGAGGATGATACAAAATATTTTTATGTCTGCACTCAATTGGATCATCGATATGCAGCCGAAGTCAAATACATTTTGACGAACCCGCCAGCAACTGGGAAATATGAAAAGCTCAAATCCGAACTGATAAAGCGCTTGTCAGTGTCCAGAGAAAAAAAAGTTACCCAGTTATTGATACACGAAGAACTTGGAGGCAGAAGGCCATCTCAATTCCTGCGCCATCTTCGTCATCTGGCCGGAAAAGACATACCAGACGACTTCATCCGCATTATATGGACGAGTCGTTTACCAGCTAGTTTGCAAACTGTCATCGCGTCACAACCAGAGTCCACGCTGGAAGCACTCGCTAATCTGGCAGACAAAGTGCATGGCCTGGTGCCATCAACACCCCAGGTTGCATCCGCAGACGCCGTTCCTGGTTCTCTATTGGAGAAACTTACTAAGGAAGTCGCAGAGCTAAGTCGCCAGGTTAAAGCCCTCTCCACTAACGATGCAAGGAGGTCCTGTTCGAGAGACAGAAGTCACAAGCGCAACAGGAATCGCACCCGGTCACAATCAAGTTACCGCAAGTTCCCCAACTGCTTCTACCACAGCAAGTATGGCGAAAACGCAAGAACGTGCGTGAAACCCTGCGATTACCAGCCGGGAAAAGCCAACGGCACTCGTTAATGGCGACAAACGACTGCCTAATCTCATCTGGTCGCCTGTTTGTAACAGACCGAAAAACGAAGATGCAGTTCTTGGTCGACACTGGTAGCGACCTCTGTGTTTTTCCACGTACGGCTTCCAAGAACAGACGACTAAAAACTGCCTACGAACTTTTCACAGCTAACGGAACACCGATTGCCACTTATGGTTTCGCACAGCTAGATATCGACTTAGGCCTTCGTCGCGCTTTTCCTTGGCGCTTCATCGTGGCTGACGTCAGCAAGGCGATAATTGGCGCAGACTTCTTATCACATTGCGGCTTGATAGTTGACTGTCGCAATCGCCGCCTCATCGACAACCACACGACACTTACGACAAACGCAGCACCAGCCCCTTCTTCTGATGCCATATCCTGGGTGAAGACGATCGTCGGCGAGTCCAAATACAATGAACTTCTTCGTGAATTTCCGGAGATTACTCCCCCACCAGGCACACATAGGATTGTTAGCCACAAAACAGTCCATTACATCAAGACGACGCCTGGACCACCAGTATATTGCACGCCAAGACGACTAGCACCTGAAAAGCTCAAAATAGCCAAACAGGAATTCAACGATATGCTAAAAGCTGGAACTGCTAGGCCATCAGAGAGTCCATGGTCATCGCCCCTGCATCTAGTTCCAAAGAAAGACGACGGCTGGCGACCATGCGGCGATTACAGAATGCTGAACGCCCGTACTGTTCCGGATAGATATCCCATCCGGCATATCCAAGACTTCACGCAGAACATCTCTGGTTGCCAGGTTTTCTCAAAAATCGACCTGGTAAAGGCTTTTAACCAGATTCCAGTAAATCCAGAGGATATACCGAAGACAGCAATAACCACCCCGTTTGGAATGTTTGAGTTCCCATATATGACATTCGGACTTCGAAACGCTGGGCAGATGTTCCAACGATTTGTCGATGAAATGACGAGAGACCTGGACTTCTGTTACGCGTACCTTGATGATTTTCTGGTCTTTTCCAAGGATACTACTACCCATTTCCAGCACCTGCGGCAGCTATTCACCAGGTTGAAAGAATTTGGAATGGTTATCAATGCAAACAAGTGCACTTTCGGAGTTAAAGAGGTCAGTTTTCTCGGATGCATCGTATCCGCAGCTGGAATAAAACCACTTGATAGCAAAATTGAAGCCATTAAGCAGTTTCCCGTCCCGAAAAACATCAGAGAACTCAGGCGATTCCTGGGAATGATAAATTTTTATCGTCGTTTTCTCAAAGATGCTGCAAAATCACAAGCTCTTCTCCACGACTTGTTAACTGGGACATCAAAAGGCTCTCACCCCGTGAGGCTCACTGGTGACACACTGGAAGCCTTTGAAGCTTGTAAACAAAGCTTATGCGACGCTGCACTGCTAGCACATCCAGACATGGACGCAAACTTGGCCCTAGTCACCGATGCTTCAGATTCAACCTTTGGTGGAGTTCTTCAGCAACACGTCAGCGATGAATGGCAACCTCTAGCTTTCTTTAGTCGGAAACTGACCCCAGCACAACGGAAGTATTCTCCTTATGACAGAGAATTGCTCGCAATATACGAGGCCATCAAGCACTTCCGTCATTTAGTCGAAGCACGGCATTTCACAGTCTTTACAGACCATAAACCGATATGTTTTGCCTTCCACCAGCGGAAGGACAAATGCTCGCCACGTCAATTCCGTCATTTGGACTTCATATCGCAATTTACAACGGATATAAAACATATTGCTGGCAAAGACAACGTTGTAGCTGATACCCTCTCTAGAATAGAGGAACTGGTACAACCCGTCGACCTAGAAACCTTAGCCAAGTCACAGACTACCGACACGGAGCTAAGACAGATTCTCGAAGGCGACACATTACTGGAGCTAGTCAAAGTGACTATACCTGGAACACGGACGGAGTTATACTGTGATCAATCTACACAGACACCTCGCCCGTACGTACCAGCTGAGTTGAGAAAGCCAATATTCAGCAGCCTGCACTCGCTCAGCCACCCAGGAGTTAACGCGACCACAAGGATAGTGACGCAAAGATATGTCTGGCCAGGCATTAACAAAGACTGTCGTGAATGGACAAGATTATGCCACGCCTGCCAGACCACTAAGATAACACGACACGTGACACCACCATTGGGAAATTTCAACTTAACGCGCGCCAGATTTCAATATATCCATATCGATTTAATCGGCCCGCTACCACCTTCGGATGGCTATCGCTATTGCCTTACTGCAGTCGATCGGTTTACTAGATGGCCCGAGGCGATACCCTTAGCCGATATCACTGCCGACACTGTCGCGAAAGCTTTCGTGGTTAACTGGATTGCCAGATATGGATGCCCAACGGAAGTAGTGACAGACCGCGGAAAACAATTTGAGTCCGCACTGATGAAACAGCTCGCTGAACTTGCTGGATTCCAAAGAAACAGAACCACAGCATACCACCCGGCCAGCAATGGAATGGTCGAAAGGATGCACAGACAGTTGAAAACAGCGATAAAGTGTCACGATAACCAGAATTGGACAGAAAGCTTACCACTTGTTCGGCTCGGAATGCGTACTGCATTCAAACAAGACATCCAAGCTTCACCTGCCGAGCTCTTATATGGTGAGACATTGAGATTACCGGGGCATTTTCTTGAAACCTGCAAAAATACTCACACTACGGATATAACGGATTTCACAGTACGACTCCGTTCGCTGATGAATAATGTCCGTCCGCAACCTGCATCTAGACACTGTAAAAAAAGCATATTTGTTTTTAAAGATTTACCTTCTGTAACCCACGTGTACGTTAGAGGTGACAGCGTGCGTGGACCTCTGCAACCAGCATACTCTGGACCGTATAAAGTACTAGAGAGGGGAGAGAAAGTGTATAAATTACTGATGAAAGGAAAAGAACAGACAGTGTCAATAGAACGAGTAAAACCTGCATATTTACTTACCTCCGAAGAACAGCTTGAGAAGACGGAGTCGGCAGCACCTGAAAATGAAGAAGAAAACGTTAGACTTAAAATTACTAAGACACTCTCAGGACGGCAAGTTAGATTCCCTGACTACTATGGTCCGTCTTAGCTACTAAGACGGCCTCTGGAGGGGAGAACTGTGGCATACTTGCCGATGCCCAATTATTTATTTTTCTTATTATATAACTTAAATCTATTCTATACTTAACTTACAAAAATAACTTAACTATTAATTAATAATTATTCTAAATTAAAATACCTAATAAAACTTGGCATTGTATAAAGTAGAAACAACAATAATTTTATAATAAAATCTACAATGTTACTTACCTTCCGACATAAATGTCGGGTCGTGGTCGTCGCTTGCAATAATCGCGCAGCTACCACCCGCAGTTGCAGCTACCACCCACAGTTAGAAAAACTAGCTGACGCGTGAAGACAGTTTTAGTTTGCGAATCTTTGTCTTGCGACCGGCATTATTTTAATATTGTAGTATCATAATAATTGATTAATTGATCGTTCTTTCCACCTTCGTATACATTGTACTTTTCTAAGTCATAGACATTGATTAGTTGAAAGTGTGAATAAATAAACTTTTTGTGGTACTAGTGTTTGTGTGTTTTCCTGGATTCCCGGATATCATACCAAGGAAGCATCCAGGTATTTACGGTGCATCATCACACACCCCCAATACTACAGTATCAACTCCGTTTATGTATAGCCAAGGTTAACAGCTCTTGATTTTTTAAAATTCCCGCCTTTTTTCTTGGACAGCTTTCGTTGGCCAGACTCTATTACGCCTCTGTTTGTAATTGCATTCAGATTCCAAATGCCCCGTTTTTTTTGCAGAACTTGCAGGTCTTTCACCTCACGGTCATGTTTCTATTTAAGTTTGATATTTTTTCTTCTTCGATTGCGATATTAACTGCGGCGTTTAAGTTCTTAGGGTCGCGACACCGCACTATGTTACCAATATTAGGGTGTTAGCCTAATGTGAACACATGTAGGGCGAGATCTTCCGTCATAGCGATTCTACCCGGAAGTTCTTTCTTATAGGAATCTGAATTGTAAATTTCGGACTGTAAGGCTGTCAGACAGGTTTCGATTCTAAGGGAAAATTGAGCGACTGTTTCTGTCGAAATTTGCTTACAGCCTTGGAGGTCAATTAGGAGATGGTTATAGTGTTACCTCTGTCCGAAATTTTGTTTAAGGAAGTCCCTTAAATCTTCGAATGTTGAAAACCTTATTGGAACAGGCGATTTGCGCTTTGCCTCCTAGTTTTGATATTATGTATTTCAGTAAGAGCTCTTTTTGAGAATGGGACGCCAGTTCTAAAGTTCGCCAGTTTTACAATTAGCGAGGAATCCTGGTAGCGTTTCCCTTTCTCCTGAATACTCATTTATGAAATTACAAAGTACCTGTATCGGAAACTGTTCGGACAACAAGGGTGCTGACTTATCGGCCAGTGACATTTTCACGGTCCGAGATTTGGAAGATAGGGTTGGGTATTTGGATACTAACGCGTTGGCAATAACAAGAATTAGAATAATTGTACTCACAGGATTAGCACGCACGGAATTGGCATTCTTGATCTTCTGGATTTAGACTTCTGGTCGGGATCCTTTGGTAACAGCTCACGGGAAAACCAGCGTCGGGTTGCGATAACTAGGGCCAGGCAGCTTCTTGCGGGACTACAGATCTGGGTGGTAAGCTTTCGGACCGGATTCTCCAAAGGCAGCTCACAGGAAGAAAAGCGTGGGGTCGCG
Source organism: Hypomecis punctinalis (assembly GCA_949316475.1). NCBI lineage: Eukaryota > Metazoa > Arthropoda > Insecta > Lepidoptera > Geometridae > Hypomecis > Hypomecis punctinalis. The sequence goes on along the minus strand of CASGGB010000048.1, from coordinate 75,354 downwards.
ACGAACTGCCACGGGTGTCGTCAGGTAGCGGCTTCTTGCAAGACTTCGATGATGTGATTTTGGTCTCGTTGTGCTATTGGCGGGACTCGGTAAATGAGGACACGGCAATAATAATTTCGTTGACGTTGACGGATCTTCTCGTGGACAGCAGCTTGACTCTGGACTTGAAACAATAGCGGCGAAGGAATAGCGGTGTTCGACGAATATAGCCTCGACGATATGCAATACAATACAATACAAAAACACTTTATTGACACCACAAGTAGTAAAAAAAATAACAGAAAAAGAAATAACGACAGAAGAATGGTATATAAGGCGGTCTTATCGCTAAAAGCGATTTCTTCCAGGCAACCTCTACTGTGTGGAAACATGTAATTGACGTGGACGGTGGTGTAAACATAAATGAATAATGTAAAGCTATAAATATCCAAAAACAATAAAATACACTACAAAATAATAGGCATACACCAATACTTCTTATAATACATACAATAAAAATAAACCTAGTTTACTTTCGAGAGCGTTTAATTATCTTTTTAAAAATTACAATTTAATTAATTCAAAAACTTATATTTAATGTACCGATGCTAGGCACGTCTTAATCCTAGTGAAGTTGATATTAAACTTGTTTAAACCTACACCTTAAGTTCTAATGAAAGCTCGGGCTTATCTTTGCTGACACTGCGTCTGGGCTGCGGAATGCAATGGCGTGATACCGCGTAGGTGGTCGCAGTATCAACATAGAGGCTAGTTCGGGGAACGTAACGCCTTCCCCCTTAGACCGAAGTTATCGGAAAAATACAGATTTTCCGAGAACTTTGTTTTTTACAATTTCCCGACATTTTCTTATGCTACTTAAAGGGGAATTGGTACCCCATTAACATTTTCTTCAATGTTCTGTTCCATATTGTCTCTTCGCATGAAACACTTATATTTCCACCAAATGGCGTACACTAAAATGACCATAATCACATACATATATCACTATGGTGGCAACACTAACACTTTTCACACTAATTTCGCTGTTTCCGCGGCTGGGGCTTTTCTTCACTAATTCGTTGAGGCGTTGAATGGCGTCCAGGTCCACACTCTTAAGGCTTACCGGATCGGCATTCGCTTCGACGATTTTCTTGTTGTCGGGTAAATTGGGCAGGTTAACTATAGGTACCTGCTTATAGTGCGGCATATCTAATGAGTGAAAACGGTGTCCGTAGATCAATAAGTTATCGATGAAGACGTCGCACGGCTTCTGTATAGTTAATATATATGTTCCTCGGATTCGTTCCTGTGTTACGTCATCTCCACACCTCTGGGCTATGGTTTTCTCAATTTCCACAAATATTATCCACATATTTCGGCTAATTTTCTGGATTTTTACGTTTTCCAGCTCGACTCGGTGGGGATAGCATTTCGTAGCATTCTGTTGAAACTGCATTAGCTGCTCCTCACAGGTTTCCGCTGTATGCATGGCTAAGGCTTTCTCTGGGCATAAAAATTCTCTAGCTGTTATCTCTCTGCATTCCTGGACTATTGGGTGGTACTTATTACCTTCTACTATTAGGTAAGGGAATTCAGGGATAATGGCGTAGACTTCTTCGCTAGCATCATGGAACACAGGGAGTGGGTACAATTTGAAATAACTATATGTAGTGTTATCAACTAAAGGTACATTAATTATAAATATAACATCAGTATCTCTAGCGTATGTCTTTACCGTAAATGTTTCTTCTAAGTTTACTAAATTTTGCTCATTTACTGGATACATTAATTGTTCAACCTTACTTATTTCCGTTAATAACATTAATAATTCGTCGGAGTTTAGAACAACTTTATGGAGAACTGAAACCTTACTGAATGCTATCGCCGTCTCTATGTCACTGAGCTTCATAGAGATGGTTCTGAAATTTATAGTAAATAGGTTAAATACATTTATTATATGAGACTGAAGTAATTCCGTGCTTTGTCTTTTTACGTTATTCTTATAAAATTGTTCTAAGTTCATAATCTTATCGCTTAGCATCTTAGTGTTTTCATCAATAACCTTAGTGGAATTAACTATATGATCTAACATTTCAGAAATGATTGTTATTTTATTAGATGTCGCGGAATCGCGGCTATCTAGATCTGCTATAAGTGTATTAAAATGAACGGCGTCGTCATGGTCTAAATTGCCAGTTATAACTTTAATCAGTGAGCCTAACGGGTCAATAAGTCCACGTTTGACTCTTTTCTGAGGGATTAGTTGCTGTAACATTTCAATGGCTTCATCCCTTACGTATTGTACCTGAATTTTATTTTCGTTTATACCACTTATTTGGGAAATATTTTGGAAAGTTTCTAAATTTGTACAAAAATCAGAAAAGTGTTTTGAATTAAGCTCTAAGTCAGTGGCTAGTCCTTCTAATTTAATTGTTTTAACAATAGACCATTCGTTTCGCTCTAAAAATGCTTTTCCTAACTTCACGGGTAGAAGACTCGGATTATCTTTAATCCTTTGCAGTTGAAGGTCCTGGTCTTGGTGACTGTATCGATCCAGAAGGGCCTGGGTCGATGTCCATAACATCAGGAGTAGGCAGCACCACCTGTGGAGGATGTTTAACATTTTTAAGGGGAACTTTGGTCTTCCTGTTTCTGACTTCCACGGGGACCACGTTCCTAACTACTTCTCCTGTAACAACTGCTTTTTGGTATTTAGGTTTATCTTTTGCCTGTCTTTTATTTACAGTTTTGGCGAAAATTACTTTTCCTGTTTCCAAATTCGGTCCTATTTCTCCACCTCTTTTCCTAATTACATTTTCTTTTTCTTTGCTCATTTTTTGGGAAATATGTTTGTATAACTCATTAATTCTTTTTCTGTGATCTTTTAATAATTGTTGTTTATATGCCTTGTCAAAGTCTGTATCGAAAGCGGAGTTGACTGAAGTGTGCCCAAATACGATTTCAAACGGAGTTAAATCGGTAGCGCTATGTATAGCGTTATTGTAGGCTAGTATAGCATAAGTCATTACGGAGGCGGCATCTGTGTATTTTCTCTCATATTTAGCTATGCGGTAGATTTCTATAAGGGTGGAATGGAAGCGCTCTACCATTCCCATAGAGTTCGAGTTATTGGGTGTTCCGATGTGTAGTTTAATTTTATGTAAATCTGTCAATTCCTTCATTAGTTCGTTATTAAATTCAGTTCCGGGGTCACAACTAATTTTTCTGGGGATTCCGTAAAAACTGAAATATTTTAGTAGTGCTCTAACTATTTCCGGGGTAGATCGGGATGGTACTTCTAAAGCTTGTCCTAATTTGCTGAAGGCATCAATAATTGTGAGGTAATGTTTCGACTCTATTGAGAAAATATCGATGAATATTTCCTGAAATGGGGATTCTTGAGTTTCCGTAAGTTGTAGTACCGGTTTAATGGGTTTACGGTCATATTTGGTAGTTTTACATTTTTCACAAGAATTTATAACAGCTGCTACTGTTTCCTGCATGTTCGGCCAGTAATAGTTTCGTTTGATTCTTTTAACCGTTTCTGATATGCCTCTGTGACATGTTTTACCGTCGTGTATTTTTTCTATTAGCTGTTTTTGCTCGGTCTCGTCTTCTACATTTACTACGCGTTCGGTGCATTCATAAAAGTTAACAGTGCCTTTCTTAAATAGAGTAATTATCGTTTTTCCGAAATCGCGCCTGTGTTCGAATTTTTCGAAATAAATAAAATATTTAACTTTTGGTTTTACGTATTTCTTCAAAAATTCTTTAATTATTTCTAAGTTATTTATTGGGAGAAATACTTCCAGAATTTTCTGGTGTTTCGTGGATAAATCTGTTACTTGCATATCGTTTCCAAATTTCTGAAAAACTAATATTTGGTTTGGTTTCGTGTCTACGGCTTGTAAAATTGGAATACCGGGTGAATCTAAATCTTTACCTGAATGAATAGTTTGGCTGTGGCTAGATTCGGTCTCGGACCTAACTTGCCATTGAGATTCTTTACGTAATAACTGTTCATTTATGTCTTCGTTGTCGGATAAACTTATAGGGCTAGCTGTAGCGGTTCGATTCGAGTCGGAAAGTATAATAGTGCCAGAGTCACTGTCGTTCGATCTGTTAGTCGTTTGTTCTGTTGGTCTGTCTAAGTTAACTATCATAGAGCGGTCGTCGTTTTCGTCGGATTCCAGGGCATTTACTTTAAGTCTAGATAAGGCGTCGGCATTTGTATTTTTGCGGCCATTTTTGTATTTTATATCAAAATCGTATTCCTGGAGACGTAATCTCCAGCGCGTTAATTTACTTCCTGGTTCTTTAAGTTGGTAAAGCCAAAGTAAAGGTCTATGGTCTGTTACTATGTCGAATTTGTGTCCGTAGAGGTAGGGGCGGAAATGTTTGGTCGCCCAAACTATAGCCAATAGTTCTCTTTCTATTGCGCTATACTTCCTCTCGGTTTCTGTAAGCGTACGGCTGGCATAAGCTACAGGTTTATCTGTGCCTATGGTACCCTGAGAGAGAACAGCGCCGATGGCTACTTCTGAGGCGTCTGTTGTGAGGATGAAAGATTTCGTCATGTCTGGGTACTGTAAAATTGGGGCATTTACTAACAATTCTTTACATTTTTGGAAAGCTTCTTTGTATTTTTCGGTAATTTCTACCTTTTTACCCTTTTTCAAGCAGGCGGTTAGGGGTTGCGTTATTTTGGAAAAGTCTTTTATAAACCTACGGTAATATCCTATTAAACCTAGGAATCGCTTTATTTCTGTCTGAGTCTCTGGGATAGGATAGTTCAGTACTACTTTTATCTTGTCGTTATTTGGTTTGAGTCCGTCTTTAGTCCAAGTATGTCCTAGATATTGTACTTCTTTTCGGAGGAATTCGGATTTGTCTAGTTGTACTTTTAGGTTGGTTTGTCGGAGTCTGTCAAAAACTTTTCGGAGTTTTTCTAGGTGCTCTACTAGACCATTTGAATAGATTAATATGTCATCTAAGTAGACAAGGCAGTGTATTCCTTGTAGACCTCTCAACACATTATCCATAGCGCGTTGGAACGTCGCTGGTGCGGTCTTTAAACCAAAGGGCATTCTAAGGAATTCGTAATGTCCATTTTGGGTAGAAAATGCGGTTTTTTGTCTGTCTTGTTCTGAAATTTCAATTTGGTGGTATCCGGAAACTAAGTCAAGAGTTGTAAAATAGCTACTTTTACCTAATTTGTCAAATAAGTCGCAAATGTTGGGAAGTGGGTATCTATCGTCAGTCGTAATCTCATTAAGTCTGCGGTAGTTAATAACTATTCTGTATTTAGGCTGTCCGGAAGCATCCATTTTTTTTGGAACTAGGTGAACGGGGGCGCTCCAGGGTGAATGTGACTCCTGGACCACATTGTCCCTGAGTAGTTTATCAACTTGTTCTTTAATTTCCTGGGCTTGGGCTGGAGCCTGTCTATACGGTTTTATATAGATAGGGTCCTCGTTGATTGTCCTAATATGATGTTTAACTTGATTCGTAAATGTCAGCGGTAAGTTTTCACAGTAAAATATATCTTTGTATTCCTCACATAAGTCTCGTATTGCTTTATTTTCTTCATAATTTAAATGGTCAAGTCGTAATTTTTTCAAGTTTTCTTTCAGTAAGTCATCTACGTCTACGTTAGTCATGTCGTTATTGTAATTTACGTCACAAATTTCATTTTCCTCACTAATTTTAGTCACTTTGAACGGTTTTGTCACTGTCATAGTCATGTTTCTGTCCGATGCGTTTTGAATCACGGTTGTCGCAAAATAGTTTTCACACCTAACTATAGCTGAGGGCATACGTATATTTTCGGAAATTTGGGTAAAATTGATAATAGCGTCGCCATTTTCCAAATTCACGGGTAATTTTACTCTGTGCTCTGAGCGTGCTTCTAAATTGATTATGTACTCTCGGTCGTAAATTATAGGTATAGCGGTTTCTTCAGTTTTCAGAATTTTCCTGCCTAAGTCCATGTTAGCTTTTAATTTCGACATAAGGTCTAATCCAATTACTCCTTCGTATTTTCTGTCTACGTCATATATGAAAAATTTGTGAAAACCAGGTTTATTAAAAATTTGGAAAATCGGAATTTTCACGACTTCGTTGTGGGTGCTGGTAGCATGCGTACTAGTTACTGTAAACGGTTCATACTGATTTAGTTCACTATAATACTCGTTAGCCTTTGTGGGGCTTATAAACGATCTAGTGCTTCCTGAATCTAACATGAATTTTCCGTCTATGTCTGGTACGTATATGTATGGCAATTTTAGGGTGGCGTCGTAATTTAACTGAATTATTTCGGGTTGTTTGGGGAGGCCGTTATATAAAAATTTTCGCTTTTAATACCTTCGTCGGCGTTTTCCGCTGCATTTTCCGGGATTTCCTCGGGTTCCGGGAAATCATATGTAGGGTATTCTTCGTAAGGGTCGTAATATTGTGCATACTCACCGTATTCAGCGTTGTAGTCCTGCGCGTCTGTAGTGTACATCTCATTAACTGGATGTCTAGGCGGGTGTGCAGGGGCAGTGCGCATTGTGACGTCATTGCTCCCTAGCTTTGGTGCTTGAGGCTGTGGTAGGCGGTAACCAAACTGAGCTTGTAGTGGGCGGTACCCAAATTGACCAGGCTGAGGGCGGAATCCAAATTGTGCAGGCTGCTGCGGTCTGAATCCGAACTGTCCAGGCTGCTGGGGTCTGAATCCGAACTGTCCAGGCTGAGGGCGGAAGCCCTGTGGACTTACCTGTGGTCCGAAGTTGGGTTTAAATCCAAACTGCGGTCTGCTTACTGCTTGGTTTTGTACAGGCTGTCTAGGCGCTGGCGGCACATATAAATTTTGGTTTCCGGGAATTCCAAATTTAAATTGTGTGGGAATTGTTGGTTTAAAATTATTTTGAGTTTGAAGCGGCATTGAATTTTGGGGCCTATTCAGTAATTTCGAACGGAGGTTATACTGTTCGTGGAAATTAACTTCTTCTTAAACTATTTTCAAAGCGTCCTCAAGAGTTGCAGGATTTTTAAGTCTGACAATTCGAACCATGTTTTCCGGTAAATTATATAAAAATATATTAAGCGCGGTGTTGTCGTAAATATTTTTCTTTGCAATTCTCATTTCTGGCGTGTTAGTTTGAAAAACTTTGGAAAATAAGATAGCGCGAACATCCTGAATTCGGCTACAAAAATCTAGGTAGGTCTCATTGCTTCGTATTTTTAGAGATTCGAGTTCGATTGCGACACAACCTTCGCTACGAGGGTCTCCAAAATGTTGCACAAGGACTTCTCGCAGGTTATCATATGTTTCAAAATCGCTACGCTCACTGATAACAGCGGCGGCTTTTCCGGTTAATTTACTTGTAATGTACTGCATCAAAAATTCATTATGGGGCTGTGTGCCTTGGAGCTGACGCAATACATATTCGCATTTTCTTAAAAATAAATTTAGTAATTTTGTCTCGCCATTGAACTCTGGAATTAATGATAATACTTCTTTAGGAATCTGAGCTTGTGGTAGCACGGGTAAAGGCAAAGGGCCTCTGTTTTCTTGAGTCATTTTAGTAAATTAGGTAAATAATGTGTTTACCTTATTATTATACACTTAATTAATTAATTCACTTAATCTACACAAATTTCCAAATTAAAACAATAGATTTTATATTGCGATAAGTTTAAGGAAATTAGTAAACTATATAAACTACTTTACTTAATTCTGTGCAATTTTCGTCACAAAATACTTATTTACTTAACTATGCGCAGTTTTCGTCGCAATGACTTAATTATTGTGACCGAAGATAAATCGTATGCAAAGATTTTTAAGGCACTCGAGCTTGACAAATTGCTCCTGGGATAAGTCGAGATAGCAAACGTCGGCGTAGTCCAAAATAGAGAGAAGAAGAGATTGTGCTAACGCAGCCTTGGTGGCAGTGGGAAGGAAATTGCGGATTCTTCTTAATGATGCAGAAGAATCGTACAGCTTACACTTAACTGATTTAATTTGAGGATTCCAAGAAAAGGAGCTATCGAAAATGATACCAAGATTTTTGACCTCAGTACTAAAAGGTATCGTAATACCGCTGAATACAACTTTCTTAAGAGAGGTGTGATCAATGCGTGCAATCATCCTGGAGCTACCGATGATAATGGCCTGAGTCTTACTGGGATTGATAGTGAGCCCGTGAGATCGACTCCAACATTCGATACGGCATAGGTCATCATTAACTGCGGTGACAGCTTCGTCTAAGCGATCAATTGAAGCTTGAGAGTAAACTTGCAGATCGTCAGCATAGAGATGGTAGAGAGAAGTGATGTGAGAGGTAATAGAATTTATGAAGATAGCAAATAAAAGAGGAGAAAGAACACCACCTTGAGGGACGCCAGCACTAGTAACGCACCAAGAAGAGAATGTACCTCCAATGTCAACCGTACAAATAGCTATGAAACCAGTCAACTGCTGTAGGAGATATGTTAATAGATCGGAACAAAGCAAGAAGGATATCGAAATCAACAGTGTTGAACGCATTGCTGAAATCAAGCAGAGTGAGGACAGTAAGTTTCTTGTTATCCATTCCCCGCCTAATATCATCAGTAATTTTGACAAGAGCAGTGGTTGTACTATGACCAGATCGTAATCCCGACTGTAAAGGATTAAGAAGGTTATTACGTGTTAGGAATTGACTTAACTGGGAGTGAATAAGACGTTCAAGGACTTTGGATAGGAACGGGAGAATAGAGATAGGACGATATTCAGAGAAAGATTTAGGTTTGGGCTTTTTTGGGATCGGGACTATATGAGATTTCTTCCAGCAGGAAGGCAATGCACTCTGGGAAACGGAAGTGTTCAACAAATGACATAAGATAGGTAGAATTTCGTCTAGGATTGGGACAATCATATTACGACTGATCTTGTCACCACCGACAGCATTAGAGAAAATAGACAAAATGCTCTTCTTAACATCACTAGCAGCGAATTGACTAATGACAAAAGGGGAGTAGCTGGGTGTTGGGATTGAAGAAAGATAATTTAATGTTGCAACTTTATCGTTCATATCAATATGAGACGAAGAAAAAAATTTATTAAGAGCATTAATATTCAGGTCACAAGAATTAGGATTATGTTTAGTTTTGCCCACACCCAATGAGCGCAGACTTCTGCGCTCATTGGGTGTTGGCAAAAACTTTTCCAAACTTTCGCTGGATCACCATTTTCAACAGATTTATGGATGAGGTGGCGTTGCACATCTCTACACATTCTATTGCAGCAATTCCGATGGGCCTGAAAATTTTCCTTCTTAGAATCACTTGGACAAGTATTAAATTTACTCTTAGCTACCGCTTTTAATTGCATTGCTCGCTTAATATCGTCCGTTAACCACGGCGCAGGTAAATGTTTCATTTTGACTGAATGAAAGGGAGCATGAATATCATAAAGTTGTATCAGCTTTAAGTTGAATAGACAGGTCTTATCCTCAATAGTTTCGGCATCCAGAACTTGCGACCAGTCAATTTCGCTAGCATCTTTACGCAATTTCACAATATCCATGGAACCAAAACTGCGCTGCAGAAGAATTTTAGGCTTATTCTTGGGAGGGCGAATTTAGTAGGATAGGTAGATGACGTCATGGTACGACAAGTCATGAGAAGTGTGCGAACATTGTCCATGTTTGGTAACATGCTGCAGGGATGAAACAAACATGAGATCTAGCAAGGAGGGGGTGTAATTGGGGAAATGATGAGTAGCGCTCAGAGGAAGGGTATTTAGGTTGCTAGCCTGAATAATGGACTCTAATTTAGAGCAGCGAGAATCTCCTCTGAGCAAACAAGTATTAAAATCTCCCATGATTATGGTGTGAGAATAAGAAGGAAGGAGATCTTCGAGAAGATTTTCAAAAGAAGGAAAGTAGTCGAAAAATTTATCACGACTGTAATACACTCCAAGAAGTACTTTTGAATGAGAAAGAAGAATTTCAAGAAAAAGATGCTCACCGGCATTAACAGGCGGAGGCTGTGCGGAGGTGCTGACCACAGAGTAAGGGATATTAGAGCGTAAGTAAATAGCGACACCTCCGCCAGGCCTTCCTGTCCTGTCATTCCGGATAAGAGTGAAACCAGGGAGAGAATAAGAAGTACTAGGAAGACAGGGCTTAAGCCAACTTTCGGAGACTAAAATAGCATGCAAGTTTTTATGGCCAAAAGATGCAAGAATCTCAGGATAATGGGCCGGAATACTTTGTGCGTTAATGTGAATTGCATTGAAGTTCTTAGGTACATCTGAAAATTGATTAGATATAGTATCACTCAGCGAGGGTATACTCACAAAACTACTATTAGAACAAGAATCACTATCTGATGATAAGGACATAAATACATCACTACTACTACTGCTATGTTCATCACTTACCATAACCATAAATAAAATATAAATACATAAAAAAGTATATAAATAAAAAAACAAGAAAGAAAAATAATTAAATAAATAAAAATAAAAAGTCAGTTACACGTAACACACTTCATCCGCCAGAACTGGTAAGAAATCACTTTACAAAGAAGGGTTAGCGAATATAAGTGACAAATAAACACAAAATAACATGAAACATGGGTGGTAAAAATTAAATTGGAAATAAAATACAGTTACATACGGAAACATATTACAGTTAAATAATATTGACTAAAATACAATAGCGTAGTCACAAGTGTTAAGTATACTTTGACATTGACAGCTCAACCAGTTAATGTCAATGTCATGTTGTTTACTTAAAAACAAAATCAACAAAATGTATTTACAGAAGTTTTTGAAAGAAAATACGTGTTTTATGATTATATCAATCTACAAAAGAGAAAAAATTACAACCAATAAAAGGGAAATGATAAAAAATAAAAAAAAGGGTAGAAAAATATACAAGTGATACCTACAAGTGAAATTTTACAAGAAACAAGATGTACCCACTATGAAACCATTTCAGTAAGGTAAACTATTTATAACCACCCGGAAACACCGAATTACTTCGCTTTCCTTGTTGCTCTGGTGCTCGGGACAGCTGCAGGGGGCGCAGCCCCTTGCTTCTTACTGGCAGCGGCCGGTGGCACCTTCAAAGTTTCAACTGGAGCAATCTTCTGCAGCACGCTGATACTACTGATTCGGTGGCGCTGGCCATCGGGCGCTATAATATGAATAAAACCATCGCGGGTCCAGAAATTTTTGACGCCGAATCGCTGTCTAGCCTGCATGAAAGCTATATGCCTAGATTTGGTCAGGAACTCTGAAAGTGTCACATTGCTGCCTTTCAGTGAAGTTTTCGAAGACCAAATCTTACTCCGAACATTGATATCTCTGAGCTTGACAAGAATAGGCCTCGGTTTATCTGGATTGATACGGCCTATGCGCTGACATCTGCTAATCGACTCGAGTGAAAACCCCGATAACTTAATTTGGTCAGTGACAATGCGAACAACAATTTTAGCGGTGGTCTCTTGCTTCTCTTCAGGTACTCCATGCAGGAGCAAGATCTTCCGGCGACTATGCATCTCAATATTGTCCACACTCTGTGCCAGCATTCCAAGCTGCTGATGGAACCCACGTAGCAGCTGAGCGGTCGTAGACTTGAAATCACCATAATCATCCGCTATGGTGCTGGATGTGCCACTAGCAGGAGGAGTCTTCTTCAAGTCATCTTCAAACTGCTCCATCCGTTTGTTTAGGGCTTCCATCATGTCAAAAAAAGTCTGTCTGTGCTCTTCCATGTTATTTGGAGGTTGAAAATATTTGATGGTGAAATACTTAGCTTTCTTGGTGCTTGTAGAGGAAAGTTTATAGTGTACGGAGAAGTATGTCACATGAGTTACTTAATTAAACATCAATAATAATTGGTGAGTTTGTTTTTTTATTTTAAAACCAAAAATTAATTTTAACAAACTAAAGTATGTGTTAAAACTCCTACCTGCCCAAGGCGAAAAAAAAGATATGATGTTTGCGCACGGCGAGATGTGTCAGTGGATCAGTGAGGTTGAAGACGAGTTGGAGTGTGGGCACTGGCAGAAACAAGTGAGTCTCAGGCAAAGAACTGACGCACCTGAGATTGACTGACCACTTCTGACACCACTGTTACGAAGTGGATTCAGAGGAGGTTTTTTAAAAACAATTTTAAAGTTAAACCCTTTTATTTTAATAGATATAGTAATAACAAAAGCCTAGTGCCCACAAGGAAATCTGACTGTAATGTGTTCGAAAAATGGTATCTGATTTATTAAGAAATATTTGAATGACGTCAAATAACCAAACAACTGTGTAATACCCTAGATGCGGTATGCAATCTAAGCACTTTACCCAGTGTGGCGCGTCTAAGGAGTAGGTATTATAACAGTACTTCCCGTTGACATAGAACTATGAAATTTGTCGAGAAGCATTGTCTTAGAGTACACATATAGGAATAAATCTGAAAACTGTACATTTTTATTTACATCACAAAAAATAGGGCCTTAAAATTCACAAAATACGGGTTCAAAATTCAAAGTGAGTAAATCGTATTATGAAAGGTGTCATATAAAAGAACTTCATTAGCACATGCTACAAGCAATGCAACAGGTTTTTAATTATTTTAACAATGTGTTTGTACGGAACCCTCGATGTGCGAGCCTGACTCGCACTTGTCCGGTTTTTGTATTGTTTAGTGACTTCTTGGTTTGTTTGTATTTTGCAAAATCACCTGCTCCATCTGGAAGACACTGCCTTTTGCAGCACAGTTTTAAACTAACGCAAAAGGCAGTGTTACTTAAAATTGTGTACCTGGTGTAAGTTTTTGCGATAAAAGTTTATCTTTATCTTATCTTATACGCTTCAATCCCGAATTTAGCCACTTACAGTTAATAACGCTATATTCAGTATCACATCACGGACTAAGTCCGGTCTCTTGGTGGACATCAGTGGAGTCAAAACCAACAAGCCCCTTTATGTAATAGTACATTATGGTACCTACAAGTTATTCAAACATTATAATTTGTACTTGATATCGAACACGATCTTTTTTGTATCGATCGATGGTCTTTTATATTGAAATTTTTTCAACACACTTGCTTTTTCCCGGGGGTAGGTGTCATAACAACAACAGTTTTTGAAAACAGCTCTAATTGATTTAATAAAAATAAAATACTTAATCTGTACTTACATGCCTAATTAATGCTTAAATGCAAGTTATAGAAAATTCTGCCTGCCTCTGAGTGTTTTCTCCAGAAATATTACACTGTGCACCAAGTTATTCACTGTACCTATTTGGTCTAGACAACACTTTCTTCAAAGAAAATGGACGCCATCCAAAAATCGCTAAAGGAAATGAATGAAGCTTTCCACAAACGCCTTGACTCCATTCAAGGGCAGCTGCGGCCGGGAGACAGTTTGACCGGTGTAGCGGCTGATCTTGCTACGCTCCAGACCTTTGTCATAGCAAGCTTTGAGGCTGTGCATGCCCAAATTAGTATAATGGCACAGCATATTGACAGAGGAGAGATGCGATCACGCTGCAAGATCTTGCTGCTGCACGGGGTTCCCGAAGAACAAAAGGAAGACACATCTAAAGTCGTCATGAAGACTATGTCGGAGCAGTTAAAGTTGACTAGTTTTTCCAGTGATGACATTAGTCGTTGTCAGCGAATGGGTCGTATCTCAGGAGGTAAGCCACGGCCTATTTTGTTCAAGATCCGAGATGTGGCTCTGCGCGACAAGATCTGGCGATCTAAGACCGGTCTAAAGGGTTCCAGCTTCACCTTGTCGGAATTTCTCACTAAGTCCCGACACGACATGTTCATGGAGGCCCGCCAGAAGTTCGGAATCACGAAGTGTTGGACGCAGGAGGGCAACATATTCGTGGTAGGCCCCGACGGTGTTCGACACAGAATAAATAGTTCGGAGGATCTTGCGGCCTTACAGAAGATAGTGGGCGCAGCCGCTAAGCCACAGCCTGCTGCTATCCAGGCAGCGGCTGCAGATGCGAAGGATTCCGGGAGCGTAAGACCTAGAAGAGAGAAAATTGGTCCGAAGAAATGATGCTCAGTGTGTTCTTCGCTTCGACCTTATTGTTTACAACGCGTAGGTAGCTTAAAGTATGTATAGGGTAATTTACACTTCTCTTTTGTACCCACTATTAAATTTTTTATAATTTCGATTGTACACGCTTATTTTTGTTGTAAAATTATTCTTTCAAAGTCATTATTTTTAATTCTGCAGTTTTTGTTTTGTTCTGTTTGTGTAAATGTCAAAGTCACTACGTTGTCACTTATGTCAAAGCAACATTTTTATTTTTTTCTTTCACGACACCTTACGTCGTAGTCAGTTGCCAAAAGTAGTTTAATATATTTATTGGGTAATTCTCTTTGCAAAACCTATTTACCTAGTAAACTCCAAATATTTGCGTATAATTCCAAGTGCCTACTAGTACAAATAATAAAGTTTCAATGTTCAAATCTCTCGTAGTGTTACAGTGTATTGTAGCGTTTTGTTTCTACCCAGGTAAACACAACTGGCAGCTGGACTATCTATAAGTTTGTCTGTTTTTTTTTTACAATATATTGTATATTTATTTACTACATTATTTGTGTATTTATATTTATTTATTTAGTATAAAATTTTTGTAATTTATATATATTTATAATAATACCAATATGTCTAACAGCGATTATGAATACTTTACATGTTCGTCTTCCACATCTTCCAGCGACAGCTTAGATAGTTTCCGTAGCTTGCCTTCTTTATCTGATTCTGTTGAGTCACTTGTCTGTGACGTTCCTAAAAATTTTAATGTCCTCCACATAAATGCCCAGAGTATTACGGCTCATTATCCTGAAATGCTTGCGTCATTCGTACATCCTAATATTCACGCAATTTAATTTCCGAGACGTGGCTGAAACCTGTCCTCCCTTCATCTTCTGTGGCGTTGCCTGGCTTTCGACTTATAAGGAATGATCGTATGGGTAAGGGTGGAGGTGGTGTCGGTATTTATCTCCGTACTCATATCCCTTTCTCTGTCGTGAGCATGTCTGCACAGCCGCCTCCATCTGACGCCGGTGAACATCTCCTCATTGAAGTCGTCCTGCACCACACTAAAATACTTCTAGGTTTACTACCCACACTCTCGTGATGTAAATTATTTTTTATCTCTTGAAAAATTATTAGAAAACTGCTCTACTTCTTACGATCACACCATATTAATGGGTGATTTTAATACTTGCTTACTAAAGCAAGATCACAGATCGAAAAAATTAGAGCTATTAGCCACATCTCTTAATCTCACTATACTTCCGCTTCGTGCTACTCACAACCCTCCAAATTGCAATCCTTCTCTTCTAGATATTATGCTTGTATCTTCTCCTGATCACGTTGTAAAGCACGATCAGTGTGCGGCGGACGATATTTCTCATCATGACTTGATTTTTCTGTCATACAAAATCCGCCCTCCCAAAGTCAAACCTAAAATTCTTTTGCAACGCAGTTTTGGTAGTATCAACATTGACGACTTACGACGTGATACGCAGAATATAGACTGGTCTAATGTCGTAAATGCTACAAATATGGATGATAAAATCAGTGAGTTTAATCAGATACTGACTAATTTATACGATATCCATGCTCCTCTACGTAAAGTCAAAATGAAGCACGCACCATCACCTTGGTTAACTGAGGAAATACGCACACTCATGCACAAAAAGTTAATAGCCAAGAGTAAGTTTAAATATCGAGAAACTGATGTTAACAAAGAAAAATTCACTAATCTGCGCAATATCTGCAATAGGGCGTGTAGGGACGCACAACGCCGACATATTCATAGTTCTGTGGAAAACGGAGACCCAGTAAAAGTCTGGAAGTTAGATCACTGGGAGTTGGTAAATCGCGTGAAGACAATATTCCTAAAAAATTAGACATTAACTTGTTGAATCAGCATTTCTCGGCCTCTTCTAATTTTGAAGGACCAGCAAAAGCTGCCACGCTAAAAATCTTTCATCTCACCAACCACCCGATCATGAATCCTTCGCATTTGATCAATTTTTGCGCTTGTGACGTAAAAAGTCAAATCCTGAGTCTTTCTCAGATTTCCGTCCAATCTCCATCCTCCCCTTTTTGTCCAAAGTGTTGGAACGGCTTGTCCACCAACAACTGTCATCCTTTCTTATTAAAAACAATCTCCTGAACCCGTTCCAATCCGGTTTCCGTGCTGGACATAGTACTGTTACAGCTCTTACGAAAATTACGGATGACATAAGGGATGGTATAGGTCATTGTTACTTGACTGTGCTATCGCTACTCGATTTTAGTAACGCTTTCAATAACGTAGATTTTGACATTTTGCTGGAAATCCTTCGCTCTCTTAACGTATCTCCAACGGCAATTGATTGGTTCCGTAGTTACCTGTTTGGACGCCGGCAGCGCATACGTATAGATGACTCCTATTCTTCTTGGTGTCATATCTCTGCTGGTGTACCGCAGGGCGGCGTTTTATCTCCACTTCTTTTTGCTATTTTCATAAATTCTATCTCGAAACAACTTTCTTCGTCCTATCACCTCTATGCAGATGACTTGCAAATTTATGTTCAAGCTCCTTTGGGGCAGCTACATCAGGCGATTGAAATGACTAATAGTGATCTCGCACGCATACGGGATTGGAGCAAGTCATACGGCCTCACGGTTAACCCGGCAAAAACTCAAACGATTATCATCGGGAGTTCACGGATGATATCTAAGATTGACTGGTTCCATCTCCCTCCCTCAGGTAATATTCGATGGAATACCTATCCCAATAAGCGAAACTGTAATAAACTTAGGTGTACTTTTTGACAGACAGTTTTCTTGGCATCCTCAACTGGCTGAAGTCAGTCGAAAAATGTTCGGTTCTGCAGCGTCCCTTAGACGTTTGCGAAATTTCCTTCCGATTACTACCAAAACTGCGCTAGTGAAATCACTCCTTTACCCAATATTGGACTACGCTGACGTCTGCTATCTTGATTTAACCGAAGAGCAACTCGACAAGCTTGAACGTTTACAAAATTTTTGTATTCGGTTCATATTCGGCCTTCGCAAATATGACCACATCTCAGAATTTCGCCAAAAGCTCAAATGGTTGCCTATCCGCCTTCGCCGTAATAGTCATATCCTTTTCCTCCTTTATAAAATCCTATTTATTCCTTCTACTCCTTTGTATCTGAAAGAGCGCTTTGAATTTATTCAAGGACACTCCAATTCTTTAAGATCCTCTCGTGCCTTGAAACTAGAATTCAAAGCCTCTACCACTCCAACCTTTCCTATACTAAATCCTTTGCCTTACGAGCTGTCCTGCTGTGGAACGAACTGCCTGTTGCTATTAGACAGGCTAAATCTCTTCCCATATTTAAAAATCTTGTTTATCAACATTATCTTTCCTTATGTTAGCTAAAATTGGTATATATTTATATGTATATGTATTTAGGTATTAGTATATAAGTATGTATAATTATAAGAAGTTATTTGTGTATATTTTTTAATTTATACCTATAGTATCTGTTGTTTTTTTTCTATATTACTACTATTTATTTCAATGTAATTATGTACTGTATTGTATACACCACCGACCACACTCCTATTTTTAGAACAATCTAGTCCATCCAAAGGTTGCCTGGTAGAAATCGCCAAAGACGATAAGGCCGCCATTGTACAGCATATTGTATATTGAGTAGTTTCTGTAATGTGTTTCTGTGTACAATAAAGATATATTTATTTATTATTATTGCTCATCGAGTGGCTCTAATTTCACCGCAATGAGGCACATAATGACACCCGTAATTAAACTGTGACTTTTTCATTGCAATTATTCACAAGTGAGTTATAGAGTTTTCATTGTATTGGTTGAGTTGCTTTATTCTTAAAATAGTTTCGATACAAAAAAGATCGTGCTCAATAGTAGGTACAAATAAATTAATGCTAAATGCATAATGAATAAACTAATGCTTGCTTATCTCATGCAACTTCGTATTTAAATAGATAATTTCAACTTGTACGTGTTTAATAAATAAAACTTTAACTCAAATAAAACTTATTTTTTCTCTGTAATCAATAATGGAAACTTGAAATTCCCCATTTTGTACGTGGCTAAAACGCTATCCGCGAAAAGCCAGAAAAAAATCATTCATTCTTTAAGTCTGGCTGATTGCCATAGCGCGCGCATAGGAAAACTGATTAATTTTTTCTGCCATTTCGAAATATTTTTCACAACTCGTTTTCACTGTTGAAAGTATTTTTTTAGTATTATTTTATTCACAAGTGTGTATTGATGATTACCGTCTTCGGCTCTTTTAAGACCCTTGCTTACGGCTCGGGTCTCAATGGCGCCTCGGCGGTAATCACCAACATTACACGCTTTGTAACATAATGTACTATTAAGCTATGTGGTAGGTGTGATTGTACAAGGTAAACTATTGTATTAACTATTATTTTTTATTATTGTATTGTTGTAACTATTATTGTTTTTTCTAGGGAGAAGCGGTTAGTCCTTTACGAATATATTTAACTAGCTTTTATATATTATAATATGATTTTGGCTTAGGTTTATATCGATGCCTACCAATTTTAGTAAAATATATCAAAAATATGCTAACAAAAATAGTAAGTGCGCCACAAATTATTATTATTATTAGCCACAATTCAATGTAAAACGATACTCAAATAAATAATAATTTCAAACCCAAAAAATAGTAAATCTCAACCAATTTGTTTCATCATCGTATTCATCCGCAGCATTCACTATGCCACTGCTGTCTAGGCCTCTTGCATTGACATCTGCTTCGGCCCTTTGCCGGTCCTGAGGTCGTGACCAGGTTCGACCGGCGGTATTGACGATATCGTCGAGATAGTCGACCCACCTTGCTGCTGCGCCGCAAATACCTAGATGCGGCCCCTCACCTGTTCAAGTACCCTTGCACATTGTTGTCACTGTTCAAACCTAACATAACTGATCGACATCGAAATACCTCAGAAAAATGCTTCTATTGGTTAACTTAAGGTTGGTGTATAACCCTCCCCGTGGATTTCCACCTCGTCGTGGCGGGGGACTTAGTAGCCGATGCTTTTAGGCGGCCAGGCGGGAATCCGAGCGAGGCGGAGCCGCGTCTCTGGGTTTCTTCTGAAACAGCTGAGGAAAAAATCTCCCGCTTCCTTGGGTCTTTTTTCCCAAGGCAGCTTAGAAGCAGGCACTCGAGGTTGAGCCGCTTCTCTGGGCTTTTTAACTAAAGCAGCTAAGAGGCTGGCCGTCGAGTTTGCGTACCTTATGAGGAGTGACACGACTGCGGCGGGCTACAGCGCCGCTCTTGCGACGCTTCAGCCGAGGATTAAGGGCCGCGGTAGGATGAAACTGATGGTGTGTGTGCCGCCACCTGCCCTACCTTCCGCAGGATTGTCAACGTCACATTAAGCCCGATTAAAGAGGCGCCATCGTTATTATATTAGCTAAATAGCATAGTTCTGTTCCTTTTTCACTTTAGGAATTTGATAGAGAGAACGCTTTTTACGTTGCTATTAAATTTACAATGGCGCCTCTGTAATCGAGCTTGTTTTGCCATTTAAAGTAGAAACCAAGTCAATCCGTTGCTTTGTTGCTGAGAAAAAGTTTTTGCCCTATCCTACGGGAACTATGACATCTGAGAAACATTTATTGTCCTATCCTACGGGAACCATGAATTTTCCGGGATAATAAGTTTTTTTTTTTTTATTTCGAATAGGTTTGCGTTTGACTACACACTGCCTGATGTTAAGCAGATGTGCGGTCTAGGATGTAGCACGCTTACCTAGAAGATACCTATTTACTCGGGATTTGAAGACACTCACGTTGTACTTTAACGGGAAGACAGACCCAGGCAAAGTATTCCACATTCCGGCTGTTCGTATGAGGAATGAGGATTCGAAACGCTTGGTTCTAACGCGCGGAATGTCCACCATAAAAGGGTGACGCTTTGGTCGCGTCCGTCTAGCCGTACGATAGAAGAAAGGGGCAGGGGGGACCAGATTGTGCAACTCCTGGGCGCACTCTCCGAAGTGTATCCGGTAAAAGACCGACAAACACGCTACCTTGCGACGATGCTCAAGACTTTGCAGCTGCGTCTTAGTCAAGGTGTCGTTGTCAATCAGCCTCCTGGCTCGTCTCTCAATCGATTCCAGAGCCTCCAGTTGATATTTGGCAGAGCCATCCCAAAGGTGAGAGCAGTATTCCATGCAAGACCTGACTTGTGCTTTATAAAGACTAAGCAGTTGCTCAGGTGTGAAATACCGTCTCACCTTAGAGAGAACACCAAGTTTTTTGGAGGCTAATTGGGCTTTGTACTCTATGTAAGAGCCAAAGTTAAGAGAAGATGAGAGTGAAACGCCTAATAGTTCCAAGCTGTCAGTTACCGGAACGGAGACACCACGGAAAGCGGGAGACAATTGAAAGGGTCTCTTTTTGGCCGAAAACAGACAGCCCTGAGTCTTTGTGGCATTAAACTTGACCAGGTTAGCATCACCCCAGTCGGATACCGCCTGCAGACTCAAGTTGAGCCGTTCAACCATAGCCTCTCTGTATAACTCGATCTGTGGCCCGCTGGTTCTTGCATCGGACGTGTAGCTCTCCACGACTGTACTGTCATCTGCGTACCCAAAGATCCCGGGCTTAAGCAGATCGTTGATATGCAGTAGGAAGAGTGTCGCAGAGAGCACAGACCCCTGAGGAACTCCGGCATTGATAGCCATTTGGTCTGACGAGCAGCCATCAACGACAACTCGTATCGACCGATTCCTCAAGAAATCTGATAGCCATGTGCAGAAATCAGCAGGCAGGCCGTAAGATGGAAGCTTGCCAATAAGGCTCTCGTGCCAGACCCTATCAAAAGCTTTGGAAATGTCCAAGGAGACAGCCAACGCCTCCCCGTGCTTCTCCATGACCTCACTCCAGATGTGTGTGGCGTACGCTAGAAGGTCCCCAGTAGACCGGTTTCGGCAAAAGCCGTACTGGCGGTCACTGAGTAAGTCATTCGCTTCCAGGTAGGCCAGGAGCCTGTTATTTAGAACACGTTCCATACTCTTACAGAGTATAGACGTGATCGAAATTGGCCTGTAGTTGGCAGGGTCGGCACGGCTGCCCTTCTTGGGTACAGGTTGCACGTTAGCAAGCTTCCAAGATTTGGGCACTTGACCTGTCTTCAGAGATAGGCGAAAGAGGCGAGTCAGCACAGGCGACAGCTCAGGCGCACAAGTCCTCAATACAATGGCCGGAATACCATCAGGGCCACTGGCTTTGTTCACATCTAGACTGCGGAGAACTTTGAGGACCTCCTTTTGCCGGATCTGTATTTCACTCATTACAGTGTCACAGTTTGGCAAAGTTGGAGGTCTCGCACTACCGGGGTCTAGACGCGAAGACTCAGAAAATTGAGATGCAAATAAATTTGCTTTCTCTACCGCGGTATGGGCCAGTGAACCATTGGGTTTCAGCAACGGAGGCAGTGAGGGGCGGCAGAAGTTCGCTTCAACCGATTTAGCTAGGGACCAGAATGCCTTACTACCCGCAGGGTAAGAAGCAAGCTTGTTTCCTATTCGACTAATGTGGTCAAAGCGAGCCCTCCGCATAACCTTTTTGCAGGACTTAGCAGCCCTATTGTATGCCTTCTTCCTCATACTAACGTCCCTCAACTTACGGTTTCGAGCATCGACCCAAGCCAGGTATGCTTGATGCTTTTGCGCTTCGGCGCGTCCACATTCAGGCCCAAACCAGGGCCGAGCTTTGCTAGACAGAGGCACGTCCGAAAATGGGATGAAGTATTCCATGGCGGTACGAAGCACATCTGTCACGGCATCCGCGCACGCAGAAGGATCATCGGAAGAAAAACAAACAGGCTGCCAAGGATAAGAAGCAAAGAAACACCGCATCTCATCCCAATCTGCTGACTTGTACCGCCACACGCGCCGTGACCCTTTAGGACTGGGGTCTGATGGGGAGTAGACGGATACAGATTTCACCAGACAGTGGTCAGATGTACCTAACGGTGGGGAGATCGCCACTGAATAACGGTCTGGATCGGTAGTCAGCAGAAGGTCCAAGCAGTAGGCCGTGTGCGAGTCAACATCAGGTACCCGTGTGGCGCCTTGAACCATCTGGGTGAGATCAAGTGTCAAGGCAAGCTTGCGCGTCTCAAGCCCAGCATGGTTTGTGTCCAGGTATGGGTGAAGCCACTCTTTATGGTGGCCATTAAAATCCCCCAGGATCACTAATTGGGCCGAAGGGTAGCTGAGCTGAGCAGCATCCGCCGCCTCACTAAGGTATTCGGTGAGTCTGGTCGTCTCCTGGTCTCCGCTATGTGATCGGTATACACAGGCGTAGATAATTTTCTCTACGCCAGTGTCCGCCAAAGCCCAGAGTACGGAAAATGAAGAGTCTTCAAACCTACGAAGGCGCAGAAAGCAAATGTCTCTTTTTGTCTCTCAAACTATGTCCATGCCAAAAATCTAGTCAAGCCAATGCTCTGTTGCTGAGAAACCGTTATTCTCCTGTCCTACGGGAACCATGAAATTTTTTCGTACCAAATTTTATTGAAATCGGTTTAGTAGTTTTAGCGTGAAAGCGCGACAGACAGACAGAGTTACTTTCGCATTTATAATATTAGTAAGGATAAGGATTATTTTCCTCCCTAGAGAGCTCCGATTAAACACGTCCGATCGCTGCTAATAATAAAGTGCTGTAGGGAGAATAGGCACGCGCCGCCGCCCGCCGGCCGGGCCGGTACCGCCGCACCACTATGTCCCTACATATTAAATCTGTAATATCTTCGGAAATATTCATTTAAATTACATGTTGTTAAGAGCCATATTAATCTATATTGAAAGGACAATGTACTTAAGGTACTTAATTGGATAAGGATTAATGCTGTATTGCTTAAAATAACTTTCTAAATAGGTAAGCCATTTTTTCCCGTAAAATGTAAAGTATAAAAAATGGTTATTGTGGTTCATCCTTAAGAGATAGACATATACCAGTGTGGACTTTTTTGATAAATTTTTAAAGGTACAATACCGTAGTACATTGTTTTGATTTATCTCGTGGGGTTCAGTCAGCGTTTGCAATGTAAGCGCAAAATGTGTTTATCTACGACATCACATTAGAAACCTGTAAATTTATCCGTGTTTCTCTACAATATTAAATATGCATGTGTTATACATATAAACCTTCCTCTTAAATTACTCTATCTATTAAAAAAAGCGCTTCTAAATCCGTTGCGAAGTTTTGAAGATTTAAGCATATATAGGGACGGACAGCGACAGCCTCTTTGTTTTATACTATGTAGTGATAGAGATTACCTATTTATTCGTCTGGAATTATTTGTATCAGGTATCTTGATGTAAGGTACCGACACTACCGCGGTACTCACTTGGAGGACTGACGACATCATTAAGATTGCAGGAAAACGCTGGATGCAGGACGCTTCCGACTGGCCTTACTTAATATACAGAGTAGAGGGCTATGTCCAGCAGTGGACGTTCTAAGGCTGATGGATGGATGGATTTTGATGTTTACTTATTGATTAATGTTCAATGTTTACTTATTGACTTGTAACAAATGGTGTTAAGAATAAATTACTAGATATATGACTATAAATTACTATATGATGTAATATTTAGTTAACTTTATGTATATCGTTAAAAATATTACGATGCTAGTTCGTTTTGTCGAGTTAAGGAGTTTATACAATTCATAAAATGCTTTATCCTAAATGATTGACTAACTGATGGATCAACGCTCAGCATAAACCACTGATCGTAGAAACCTGAAATTTAGAGGGTGGGTTCTATGTATGACGTAGACATCTGATAAGAAAGGATTTTCTGAAATTCTAACCCTAATGGGCTGGAAAATTGGGGCAAAGTTTATTTGAGACAACAAATTACATAATGGTCTTGATCTTTATAACTTCATGTTTTCGTTTATTTTCTAGGTCTTTAAAAGGGTGGTGAGTATTTTAAGAACATATGCTTACTCAGTATTCTAAGTATATAATAATTATAATATTAACAGGATCACATTTTTAATTCTAATTTATCTAGACAGAGTGATTAGTATGCGAGACATAAACAGAAACTAAGTAGGTACCTCTAGTAAATACAATATTTAAAATAAAATAGTAGTTTCCGTGTGGGTCTATATATTTTTAACACGCTTTTATTAGTTTCACCTGTATGTTTGTAACCAACCTGTTAGCGACGCGCTCATTATTTTAAATCTTGTTGTGAAATGGTAAATGTACCTCGTAAAGTTGTAAAATTAGAACATTATAGTTTCGGTTTAATTGGTTGCATGCACCGCGGGGTTAGAGGAGTTAATGTAGCGGACGGCTCATTATTATTACCTAGCCTAACTTCGAGCGGTCACAATAATAGAAAGTTATCCTGTCCTATAAGTATTTCAGGTTTTACATCATTATTACAAAACTTATGTTTTATGCTGAGCAAGTTTACGTTATCACAATTCACAATAGAACAACGTTGTATTGGCAGATCCAATTTATCAACACAACGTTATCTTATATTATGCACCTTATTGTCCCTACCCGAAATGTTCACAGGCAGTGCAGCAGGCGGTGATGCGACTGGCCGCAGTTATCCTTATCGCAGGGCGGCGCGGTGCATACATCACGTGCATGGCGCGACAGTAGGCATTTGTAGCAGATCCCGTTACGTTTGGTATATTGCCATCTAGTTTTACGTAATGCCTTCTTGAATTGTTTATTTTCGGTTAGCTTGTGTGTGGAGGTGCGGCAGAATTGACATTTATCATCGGCGTCGCTTTGCAGTAAAAGAGTATGAGCGCGATTAGGGTTATCATTGTTTTTCTGTTTATTCTGTCCAGTGCGAGGGCTAGTAAAATAAATACTTGATGTTGTAGAAACCTTTACAGCTTCTTCGTGCAGAAAGTCAGACAAAATTAACAGGCGTGATTTCTGATTTTTAGTTATAAGAGGATAGCTGTAGTCAGACCATTAAGACAGCAATAATAATGGGAATTGCCGTGGGGTGCCGGCAGAGTAGAATAGCACCCCTCTCTTTTATCAGGTGTCGTAAGAGCCGACTGAGGTACTACGGAACCGACAGATGGCGGTATACCCATCCAGAACAGCGTAGCGCAAGTGCAACAGGGCGGGGATGGGCAGTCGCGAGAGCTACGCCCTGCGATTGCCAACACGCTTGCCCAGCGCGGCAATGATGGGCAAATCCCCCTTATGATTGCACAAAATGAAACCAGGCCCCCAGTCCCCGGCAGCTCCGCTAGTCCTGGTTCCGGCAGCGACCACGGTAACGGCGGAGCAAGGGGTGCTAAGAATCCCCGGCAGAGATCCGGCTGCCACCCCAACCGACGACGACTGGCCCTGGCAACATATAACGTGCGCACTATGAGGACTGATGAGAAGATTGCGGAACTGGAAGTAGAGTTGAAGTAGAGTTGTCGCAACCTACGCGATGGGATATTATGGGGTTATCTGACGTCCGTAGAGAGGGCCTATAGGACACGATAACCCTGAAATCCGGCAACCTACTGTACTACCGGGAAGGTGACCAACGGTCCCAAAGTGGTGTCGGCTTTCTCGTTCACAGGTCTCTCGTTAACAACATCATTACCATCGAAAGTGTGTCGAGCAGGGTTGTATACCTGATAGTCAGAATATCCAAACGATATTCGTTGAAGGTCATCCAGGTATACGCACCGACCTCGTCACACCCAGATGATGAAGTGGAGGCTATGTATGAGGACGTAAGTAGGGCCATACATACGTCTAAAACCCGCTTCACGGTTGTTATGGGAGACTTCAACGCAAAGTTGGGCAAGAAAAGCGATGATGTGTTGAAAGGGGCAATTTGGATGTGGGCAACGGAACTCCAGGGGCCACGTTTCAGCGACCAACTATGCTAGGAGCGTTGTCGATCCATAATACACTTGCGTTTTAGCGACCAACCATGCTAGGAGCGTTGTCGATAATACACTTGCGTTTTTACTTTTTAAATTTGACTTCTTACCTTCTCGCCTTTTAGCTGTTGGTTCTGGGAAATCAAATAATCACGTTTAATCAATTACACTAAATCAATACGATGCACAAAGTGCAGAAAAAGTAATCAAACCTTAATTTAAAGAAAAATTTAGTAGGTATGTACCTAGTCGAGATGTTTTCTATTGATTTTATTAGAATTGATTTTTTTTTTACTTTAATTTGTAATGAATTCTCATAGTTAGAATTCCAACATATTATCACTTATCAGTAGGTAGGTAAATTATGTTGTTGAAAACTTACGTAAGCCCCGTTCAGCAATTGCTGTAAGTAAATTTTAGGTTTTTAATTATTCCTAGTATCGACGTTGAATAGTAGTCGCAGAGGGATTTTTTCCGCTGATTTTACCGAATCTGTCATCGTGTGTGGGCGTTTTCAGGGTTCCTCGAGATTGTATTTTGAAGAAAAGTAGTCGTGAGCGTTTTCACAAATTATAATGTCCAAAATAGTAAACTCTAACTACAGTTACGATTTTATATCTACCTACTTACGTACCAAATTACTTAGTATGTTTTCTAGATTCCAACACACATGTTGTGTCGTACGTAAGTATTGTTTCGAAAATCCGCTTTGTACATTCGTAATTTTAATTGCACATTTGTAATTCATTAATTCTTTCATCACCATAAATTATCCGCAGCTTTCTTAATGCCACTGGGTATCTATCAGCCGTAGGACGCCCACTGCTTGACATAGGCCTACCCCATGGATTTCCAATAAGGCCTGTTGGAAGTGGCCTGCATCCAAGCGCGTTCCTGCGATCTTTATTATATCGTCAGTCCACCTAGTCGGTGGACGTCCTACGCTGCGCTTGCTGGTCCGTGGTCTCCATTCGAGAACTTTGCGGCCCCATCGGCCTTCCGTTCTTCGAACTATGTGTCCTGCCTATTGGCACTATGTTCGTCTAGAAACAATCACCCAGAGAAATCAAATTTTGCGAAACATTTATTAGAAACTGGCCACACCTTGACAACAATACTTTTGAAATTTTACATGTATGTGAAAAAAGTTTTCGCATAAATGTTTTGGAGCATTTAGAAATAATGAAACATCAGAACAGAGACAACGAGCTGGCTGCAACAACTAGCGCGCTGACTGACGCCAGCCACATATGTAAATTCACCTACAGACGCTTTGGCTGCGCGCAGCCAGCTGTCTACAACGTTGTTCTATTGTGAATTGTGATAACGTAAACTTGCTCAGCATAAAACATAAGTTTTGTAATAATGATGTAAAACCTGAAATACTTATAGGACAGGATAACTTTCTATTATTGTGACCGCTCGAAGTTAGGCTAGGTAATAATAATGAGCCGTCCGCTACATTAACTCCTCTAACCCCGCGGTGCATGCAACCATGTTCTTGAGCGCGAGTGGCGCGCAGCCCACATTCGCTGCTGACTCTGCTACATCCTCGACCGCCGCCGTCACCGAAGAGGTTCGTTTGCTGCAGATGTTACACGAAGAGGTACGGCGTTCGTTTACGCTCGATTCTATAGGAGTATCAGGTAAGCCTCGTCAAAATATTTACGACGTGAGCGCAGTCGCACAGCTGGAGGAGACCGCCAAGCTCGTGGAAGGGTGCTGGTGCGTCGGCCTGCCGTGGAGGAGCGACAGCGGCGCCATGCCCGACGCCTATCCTAACGCTGTAAAGAGGCTGAAAGGGATAGAAAGGAAGATGAGTCGGGACAAGAATTTTTCAGGTAGGTACAGGGAGTGCTGGCTTCGCTTGCTGCGCGCCACGGCTGTCATGCTCACGTTTATCGATAGATGTAAAGGAATCGCCTGCGAAGTAGACTGCGAAGCGATGGCTCGTGCCGAAACTCTGCTACTGAAGAAGGCGCAGGGCGACTACTTTCCCGACGAGATATCTGCAATAATAAATCAAAAATCAATATCAAAAGAGAGTAAATTACTCACCTTGTCACCTTATGTTGATGAAGACGGTCTGCTGAGGCTCAGAGGACGCAACGGACTTAGACCTGGAAGTAAAAAGACCGATTATTTTGGACGGGAAACTTCAATAACGCGACTTCTTATCAGATCATCAAAGGTGCACACGGGAACCAGGAGATGGTTGTGAATAATCTGAAACAGAAGTATTGGGTTATTAGAGTCAGATCAACGGTGAAACAGGTAGTTTCGAGCTGCATGCTGTGTCGCATAAGAAAATGTTAGCCCGAAGTACCCAGAATGGGTGACTTACCTCATGCTCGAGTGGCGCATCATCAGCGATTGTATAATTTCTGTGGTCTGGATTTATTCGGTCCGATGGAAGTAACAGTTGGAAGGACGAGACAGAAACGGTGGGGAGTCCTTTTCACATGTCTTACTGTCCGATGTATTTACATAGACATTGTGACATATATGACACACTTTAACGACAGACTCCCTGATAATGGCGCTGCGCCGCATGGCAGCTCGACGGGGCTGGCCGAACCACCTCTCCAGTGACAATGGGACAAACATGCGAGGTGCTGACAAGGAGCTGCAGCTGGCTATGAAAGGGCTTGACATGGAAGCTCTGAAAGCTCTTGGAGCTAATAATGCCATAAAATGGCGCTTCGTACCGCCTTTTAGCCCTCATTGGGCCGGAGCCTGGGAAAGGCTGATACGCAGCGTCAAAACAGCTCTGCGTGTTGTCCTGAAAGAACGTGCGCCGCGGGACGAGGTCTTAAATACCTTCATGGCAGAGGTAGAAAATATGGTAAACAGCCGTCCGCTGACTCACGTTTCTGTAGATCCAGACAGTTCTGAAACCTTAACTCTAAATCATTTTCTTCTAGGAACTTACGGTAATTTGCCCCAAATAGGAACCTTCGAAGACTCTGACATGTATCTGCGCAATCAGAGACGTAAAGCCCAAAGGTTAGCCGACATGTATTGAAACAGATGGGTGCGAGAGGTTCTGCCTGCATTGCTTCCGAGACAGAAATGGAATGCAGAAGTGAGACCACTACAAGTAGGTGACCTAGTTTTTATTGCCGACCCAGACAGTCCCCGAAACACCTGGCCAAGAGGCAGAGTTCTGCGCACCTACCCAGGTAAGGACAACCGAGTTCGACTCGTAGATGTCAAAACCAGAACTGGCGTCTGGAGACGATCGGCAGCCCGCGTCGCTCGTATTTCCACGGTAGAATAGTGCTGTTCCAGCACTAGGGTGGGGAGTGTTAGCGACGCGCTTATTATTTTAAATATTGTTGTAAAATGGTAAATGTACCGCGTAAAGTTGTAACATTAGAACTTTATAGTTTCGGTTTAATTTCCCGCCACAATGGTAAGCCGCGCCTTTAGCACGGTCACCTATAATTGTAAACGTCAATGTTGATGTCAAATAGTCTTCCACTTCGCAAGAAAAACCGAGTGGGTGCGTCGACACGCACTACGCCATATATTTTTCCAAAAGTGTAATAAATTTGTGCTTCAGTAAATTAAACAGTTATAAAAGTTGCAGAGTGTTTTTCTCCACGTTCAATAGTGACCACAACATTAAAAAAATATTTTGTTTATTTGTTTACAATAGTCTGAATAATTTACCCAAAGGCTCCTGAACTTGTCAACAACTGTATTTCAGAAGCCGATGGACTTTCCTATAAGTACACAGTTTATTTATAAAAAGTACGTCACTTTATAATTTACTTATAATGTGCTTAGTTGAAGAAAAAAAAAAGATGAGAGCCAAAGTTTTGAACATTAAGAAAAAAATATTATATATACCGGACCCACTCGGAAAGTGTCTTATTACTCGTTCATAAACGGGTTACGAAATTCGTAATTTCTCCCTTAAAAATGTACGGCGGGAAAAGTTATATGGAATTTTATTTCTGCCCTCCGAAGCAGGGCAGGAATGTTGTATGAAAATCCATGACTAAGGTTAAGGTTATTAAGGTTTTATATCAAATAGTTAGAGAAATGAGGGATTTTTTTTGTTTTCTATTTTTAATGAAATGAGGATGGCAACCTTATTCTGCAATGCGAAAAAAAGCGCGTCAATTTATTTCGTTGCGTTAAATTTTGTTTTTAACTAAATTGATAATTTAACAGTACCTAGCTTTTAATTTTCTAAATCATTTTCCTAAATGTCATGTGATTGTGAAAGTGACGATATTGTAATGATGACGCCTCCAGAAATAAAAAGTACAGCCTAAGAAGTCATAAATAACTTACTTCCTAAACTTTGATTAAAGAAATATTGTAATTTATTGTCCTCGTAGGTATAGTATAGAGAGAAAGTTCTATTTCTGTTCGAGAGTATGTTCTAGCCCGACGTTAGCAGCGTCAAAGGAAACTCGACAACGTTCGTTGAGAACTCGAATCGTTTTCTCCCCTCGGTGTAAAATGTACTATTACAATCTGTTAACAACCTAAGTATATTTTATAAAAATGTGTGTGCGCGTGTGCGTGTGCGTGTGCGTGTGCGTGTGCGTGTGCGTGTGCGTGCGCGTGCTCGTGCGCGTGCGCGTACGCGTGCGTGCGTGCGTGCATGCGTGCGTGTGTATGTGATTAATGCGTGCCTCGGACCAAATATCAGTTTTTGCTGTCCAACGGCTTTAAAATCCAGAACGTTTACATTTTTGTTGCTTTTAGGATGGTAAAGGCTATGTAAGTCATTTACAAAATATTTATCTATTTTATCTCTTGGATTTATCCTTTATTCTTTTTCACCAATATTCGTTATATAGAGTGAGTAAACAAATTCATAGTTGTTCCTGCTGTAATCACAAGTGTTCTAATCACTAGGGAACTGAGTTCACAGTACAGTCAAATAAATTAGAATGTGCCTAAATATATTATACACATTTTCATAGAAACTCAAACAAAATCAGAAATATACATAATTAGTCATTGTCGATTTGAGCGGGTGTGTAGGATAAATAACGAATGAAAACGTATAAGTCTAGTAATCTGTCTAGATACCGAATAGGCTGAGCGAAGCGTATTAAGCATTTTACGTATTATGAACCATAATAAGCTCGTGAATTTTGACATTTTAGAAACAATATTAGATATTATTCCCTTCTATAATCTAAGGATTAGTATACCTACGCCCACAATGTCAAAAAAAATAAGATCATTTTGTTTGTGATTGGTATTAATCCATCTAGAGTATAGATATCAGTTACACAATCCATGTCTATTTAGTAATAAGCCCAGAATTAGGACTAATATCATTATTCTGAGGTAGGTAATAATTAATGTGTTTTGTGTATCTACCTGAATGGCTTCATTGTTGTTTTTAGTGTATGGAGTTGGTAAGTGCTGGAACCTTAAAACAATTATTTTACCATTACAAAAATACGAATAATTTACTCGAATTGATGTGTACAATTTTTACATTCCATCCATCAGCCAAAGGACGTCCACTGCTGGAAATAGGCCTCCCCTATGGATCTCCAATAAGACCGGTTGGAAGCGGCTTGCATCCAGCGCGATCCTGCGGCCTTAATGAGGTCATCGTACCTTGTGGGTAGACGTCCTACGCTGCGCTTGCCAGTACGTGGTCTCCACTCGAGAACTTTTCGACTCCACCGGTCATCAGTCCTCCGCGCTATGTGCCCTGCCCATTGCCGTTTCAACTTGCTAATCCGTTGGGCTACTTAGCCCAATGGTAACTTTGATTCTTCTACGGATTTCCTCAATCCTGATTTGATCCCGCAGAGAGACTCCAAGCATAACCGTCTCCGTAACTCTCCATAGCTCGTTGGGCTACTTGGAGCTTACTAATAAGGCCCATAGTGAGAGACTACGTTTCTGTGCCATAGTCATCACTGGCGACACACACTGGTCGAAAACTTTCGACTTGAGGCACTTAGGTATGTCGGACGAGAAGACGCTACGCAATTTTCCGAACGCTGCCGACCCGAGTTGGATAAGGCGATTGGCCTCTTTGTTGAAGTCGGATCTACCTAATTGGACTACTTGTCCTAGGTAGACGTACGAGTAAACGACTTCAAGAACCGAGTTTCCTACAGAAATCGGGGTGGGTAAAACATGGGAATTACACATGACTTTCGTCTTTCATCTTAAGACCCACCTGTTGAGAAACCCGATTTAGAAATTCGAGCATCGTGTTGAGCGCTTCCATCGATTTTGCCATGACTACTATATCGTCGGCAAACCGAAGGTGAGTGCGGTATTCGCCATTGATATTGATGCCGAATCCTTTCCATTCCAGGAGCTTGAAGGCGTTCTCCAAAGTAGTCGTAAACAGTTTCGGAGAAATTACGTCTGTCTTACGCCTCGTTTTAAAGGGATCGCCTTGGAGCTCTCTTCCTGTAGTCGGACCGACATAGTGGCGTTATTATACAAGCACTTCAACACTTCGATGTACCCATAGTCAATACGGCATCGTTGGAGAGACTCGAGCACAGCCCATGTCTCGACCGAATCAAAGGCTTTTCCATAGTCCACAAACGCTAAGCAAAGTGGCAGATTATACTGTTCGGTTTTCTGTATAACCTGCCGCAGCGTAGCATGTGTTCCATGGTGCTAAAGCCTTTTCGGAAACCGGCTTGTTCGCAAGGCTAAAAGTCATCAAGCCTGCGCTTGAGACGGTTCGTAATGACCCTTGAGAACAGCTTATGAACATGGCTCAGAAGTGAGATGGGTCTGTAGTTCTTCAATAAGGTGTTGTCACCTTTCTTGAAAAACAACACCACCACGCTTCTGTTCCATGCTTCTGGCGTGATGCCCTCGAGGATAACGGTGTTAAAAAGCTTCTGGAGTATTTTTACATTACTTATGGTTAATTTTTCAAAAAAGGCTTAGTTGATTTCAATAAAATTTAAATTAGACCACCTCAAAAGTGTCATCTTTAACCTAAAAACTAAAATAATTGTTTGATTCGGTTCACAATTATCGAAAATATCGATGAACATACACAAAAAAAATACATTCTCCACCCTCCTCCTTTTTGGAAGTCGGTTAATAATCTAGCTACTACACGAGTAGCTAAATACTCTGATTCTTTTTATTTCTTTTTTAAGAATAGGCATGATATGGCTATGTACGAGCTATTTTTGGTGCTTCGGATGACGTTTCGTGCGTAGGTTTTTTCAGAGAGTTACAGATTCTCTCATTGCCTTGTGAGGTAATCTATCAGCTAATTCTATTTACGTACACTCACTCGTCCTCATTTAAAAAGAAAGGAGTTAACACATCCCTCTACTTGAGGAGTAATTAAAGGCGTAACCAGCTGGTGACGCCCTCACATAAGCTCGCGAGGTTGGAGGGATCAGTCTATGTGTCAGGGCCTGCGATTTGCAATAGAATATCACGCACTTGACCGGGGTCAAGTGCGTGATGCACCTTCCGCCGTGTCTTTTAAAACTAAATTAAGGGACTGGCTCCAAAAGGAGCTAGTTTATGAAAGATTTCTTCAAAATTACCAGAAATTATAACTTATTGACATTTTAACAGAAATTATATTAATATCGAATTTATTTTTGAACAATGTGATTAATTGCATATGATTGACATTTAATTATTATTTTTGACATGTTTATCACAATAAAAGATAAAGTTAGTATAGACAAACCAAACTTGTGAGATCTTATATCACATAGGCATATTTATTCAGTCACATCACAAATTCATAATAAATCTTATATAGTATATAGATCTTATATTAACAAAATCAAATATATTCCGATAAAATATGTTCTCCATCCACGAGGTTTTTAATTATTTATCTTCGTATTTATCACGTATATCACTTATTTATTTAATTGTTTCCAGGAGCCGCCGCGGACCACTCAGGTGAGAGCTTTTTGAAAAAAATAAAAAGATTCAACGAATTATTTTACTAACGCATACCTAGTTAAATAAAATAAGTGTTGGTTTTCAAATCCGAATTAAATGTATTGTACTGATTAACATTTTTTATTTTTATTCGTAGAAACTCAAAAAAACTACAACTAAGAAGAAGGTTAAATCACACCCCGTAAGTTCTGAGCGACACTTTTAATACTGCATCTTATATTCAATTACAAAAATAATGTTAAATAGACAAGATTACGCACATAGCGCAATGCGGAGCATTTTGGTCATCAAACAGCCTTCCGAGAAGATTTACAATAAGAGTTGATATCTTGAGTCTTGCATAATTTATTGAAGAGTGTTTTGTTTTAAACTAGCCGGCTACCGATGAATTAGTTACAAATGTAAGCTTGCTTATAAGATCATAAGCCAATACGTACTACGATACGGCGCCATGAGTGCTACGTTACTACGCCATGAACGCTACGTTAGTAAGACATGAATGCTACGCTACTACGATATGAGTGCTACGTTACTACGCCATGAGCGCTACGTTAGTAAGACATGAGTGCTACGCTACTACGACATGAGTGCTACGTTACTACGCCATGAGCGCTACGTTAGTAAGACATGAATGCTACGCTACTACGATATGAGTGCTACGTTACTACGCCATCAGCGCTACGTTAGTAAGACATGAGTGCTACGTTACTACGCTATGAGCGCTACATTAGTACGACATGAGTGCTACGCTACTACGACATGAGTGCTACGTTACTACGCCTTGAACGCTACTTTAGTAAGACATGAGTACTACGCTACTATGATATGAGTGCTACGTTACTACGCCATGAGCGCTACATTAGTACGACATGAGTGCTACGCTACTACGACATGAGTGCTATGATACTACACAAATACAAAAAAGTTACTTTATTTATTATAATAAGTAGTGTTTTATTTCATTATTACAGGTTCCGGAGGGGGGGATCGGTTCCATCGGAAAAATTACCAACGAAGTAAGTAGAATACACCCAGGCTGAACGTCCTACTTTGCGCTATTCTGCTCTTCTTTTCTCTAAATAAATGGATTACACTTTTAGTGAATATCTTTGTAAATCTATGTTTGTAATTACGACGTTCGAATTAAACTTACTGACTTACAATTTATACGCCAAATTCAAAAAGGGTATATTTATGTGGGTATAAATATTTTCGTGAGAGGGAGATGGACAGGTCACATGATTAGAGACAAAAAAGAAAAATGGTCCAAACTTATAACAGAATGGTATCCTAGAGACAGCAAAAGAAGTCGAGGTAGACAAAATAAAAGATGGGAGGACGAAATCAAACAATTAGCTGGACCAACATGGATTCAAAAAGCAAGAGACCGTAAGGAGTGAAAGTCTTTAGAGGAGGCCTTTGTCGAAGGACAAGCTGAAACAGAAAACACGCACGTCGACGATAACATAATTTAATATGTAATGTTTACAGTAATAAAGGCTTATTTTATTTTATTTTATTTTTATTTATTTTATTTAAATATTTTCGTATAGGTCGGGTGGCTCGACCTGGTAGATTTTTAAGCTGCCTGAAGACCTCTAAAATGCCCAAACGGTCAAAACAACTGGTACCCACAGTGAGCAATGTTCGACACGATCAATCTTCGAAGCCCTCAACTTCGGTGATCAATAACAAACTCCTATTCAAATTCTACCAGGAGTGCAACGATACTATGACATAAGCGCTACGTTACTACGACATGAGCGCTATGCTACTACGCCATGAGAGCTACGTTAGCGCTACGAGTGCTACATTACTACGTCATGAGCGTTACGCTACAACGCCATGTAAATTTCTTAATATGACGGAAAAATATAAAAAAAAAACGAAAATATTTTTTTTTGTTGTTAAATCAAAATATATTAAAACTACTTTTCTCTCGCATATTGCACGTGTTATCCTTACTAATATTACAAATCCGAGAGTGTGTTTATTGATGTGCCTCAATTTTCAGAATGGATATTGTTTGAAACACGGAATATGACTTACTTGTTATCCCATTAAAATGAAATGTTCCCGCGGGATGGCACAAAAATTAAAATACCACACAGGCAAAGTCGCGATCAAAAGCTAGTGATTAATAAATACTTATACTCTATAAAATTTAACTTGATCTCTGCGACAGTGACATATTGACATATTTAGAGTTGAGATAGTGGTGGAAAAAATCGATTTTCAAACAATATTGTAATGAAATCAAATGAGTAGTTGAAGGTGAGAAATTGGATTTTATTTACTTACTATTATTTAAGATCAAGTATGTACACATGTAAATAATGTTATGATATTAATTAAATACTCATAATAATGTATCGATAGTATTTATCGACGTTTTTCACTATTATCGATGCTAATGTAACATATAATTGAGTTTTATTTAATTACACATGTAAAAAATGTTATGATATTAAAATATACAGTAAAATTAATGACAAATTAAGTTTTTTTTTAAATATCGTCGGTATAAACTATCGATATTTTAATTAAAACTCAATCTAAAACTCTGGTCACGATCATTCGTCGCCCATCACTAATCGGAATGCCCATAAAGTATGACATTTACAGGTACTGTCTGTACTATTAAGAAATTCAGGATTTCATAGGCGTGATTTTTCTGACAGCTGTCGCAGAGATCAAGTTAAATTTTATACAGTATCATAGGGTTTCCAGAAGTTCAATGCATAATTATTATGTACTCAGATTGCAAATTTGCGCGTGAGACAGCTGTGCCGGGTTGAAAGTTCTCACTGTTAAGTAACGTTATTTAAAACTAAGCTATTACCCGCGGCTTCGCCCGCACGATATTTAGATTTTTGTGCTATCCCATGGGAACCCTTTATTTATCCGGAATAAAAAGTAGACATGTCACGTTCCGTGTTTCAAACCCAAGGACCTACCTTACCACTCTTAATAAAGGAGGTGGAAAAAAAACGTTTTGACGGTTGTTCGATTCGACAGTTGTTTTTTTTGACATTTCTTGAAGTGCACTCTAAAATAGCTCGCAGATAGCAGAATTTTTTCCTACTTAACACTTATCATTATATCATGGAAAATTTACGCAATTTCATTATAATTTATAGCCTATGTGTTATTCTGATATATAAACTATATTATTGCAAAGTTTCATCTCAATCCGTTCAGTAGTTTTTGCGTGAAAGAGTAACAAACATCCAGCGACCTTCAAGATAGACACCTAATCGTACAAAATGAAATGTCGCCGACCAATATCAACCAATCCATATAGGATCAACCAATTCAATAACTAGTCTTCATTACGTTGCGGTCGCGCCTCGAAGCAAAGAGGTAAATATGGTGAACTGCGTCATTCCATCTTGCCGAAATTACTCGATTTCAAAAGAAATAACGATAGGCATTGTCACATACCACCGGTAAGTAATAAATATCTTTTTATGTGATTTACAAGCAAAAGCAAAATATTGAAAATGAAATCATTTGACAATGTAAACAGAGTGGAAAATGTCTCTATGGTCAGTTAGGAATGTCGGATAATGTCAGTATGAGATCGAATATTGACTCGTCAAATCGATTAACTTTAAGGTCAAAATTGATTTTGACCCGGGCGGCCGGCCATGTAAAGGAATAAGATCGAGCAAGGTCAATGTGGGTCAAACTACTAATTTTAGATCGATTTAATAACATTATGGAGCAGCATCACGTGATGAGTTAACATTTTTAACCGATTTAAAAAAAGGAATAGGTTCTATGTTCGTCTGTATGTGTTTTTATTTTAGGTTTACGAATCAAATGTTTTTTTTTTATTTCTGGAAGAGAAAAGATCGAATTTAGAGGTACTTAAGGCTGCCAGCTGTTATTTTATAGTGTTATTGACTTTTGTTTATAACTTCTGGAATGAACGATAAAAACGTATATATAATTACATAAGTCCACCTATTAAAAAGAGTCAAAATGTGAATAGATTAATCGAAATTTCAGCCAGTCGGACTTATCATGTGATAAGACATGACGTCATCCTAGACTCGAATCAATTTAGGAATCGATTCTTTTCATCATGTATTTTGAAATCCCTATTTCAAGTGGCAAGTTCACTCAAAAGTTGTCTATGGTACAAAATGTATTTTTCACATTTTTAAGTCTAGGTTTGTATGAAGAGGCTCCTTCTGTGCCCTGTGTAATAGGGCCTATTCTGTGCAAACATCCATCCTTACAAACTTTCGCGTTTATAATTTAGTAGGATAATTTGAAATTAATCCATTAAACTTTTATTTTGTTTTAGCAACAAAGTGGAATAATGGTAAAATATCAAATAATAAATTGTAGGTTTAGAATTATGTTTTCCTATACAGGGTTATTTCTAATCAATTAGCATCCTTTTAGGGGCTTATAAAAACTAACTCGCCTACTTTTGTTCTAAGACTTTCGTCAAAACTCAAAAATTTTTTTGTCGTTACATAGAAAAATATAGTTCACCCGCGACAAAATGTACGGAACAGCTGATTTTTTTTTAGTTTTGACGAAAGTCGTAGAACAAAATGTTGTTAGTTTTGATGTACAGAATACGCCCCTAAAAGGATGCTAATTGATTAGAAATAACCCGGTATATCAAGACATTTTTTAAATACTATTATCGCGATTCACGAAAATCTTTTATTAGTGAGCTTTCCTATTGTAGGTACATGTACCTATAAGGACTTGACCCGAAAAAATGTGTACCTAAATTACATAAATGACTGCCTCGGTGGCTCAGAGGTTAGTGACCTTAACTTCTGGATCAAAGAGGCGTGGGTTCGATCCCCGCCCAGGGCAAGTATTTATGTGATGAACATAGGTGTTTGCTCTGTGTCTGGGTGTTATTATCTTTACAAGTATGTATTTAAAAATATGTCTAGTATATCAGTCTCTGGCAGCCTTCACAAACTTTGCTTAGTTTGAAGTCAGAGACTGTGTGTAAGATGTCCCCTAATATTTATTTATTTATTATTATTTATGGTGTATACTAGACTATACCGGCATTATCAACAGCCCACTTCTGAATTTAGGCCTGTTCTAGAAGAGCGATTGATCCACCACACTTGCACAATGCAGTTTGGTTATAATTACTTGTGGTATCTTTGTAACACTCATTGTTTACATATTTTTTTCGGCTCAAGCTAAAGATTTTGCTTCATAAGCTTCGAGCAAATATCTACAGAGCCACCGTGAATAAAAGTAGTAAAAAGATGTCCTAGCGCCGTCATACATACCGACTTCGATATTTACATTAAGGGGGCGCCTAATGCCAAAATCGACTTTTTAAAGATGTGGTGTAAAGATAACGAACATAAATATCCATATTAAAAAATACTATAGGAAAGGAAAGAACCTTTAGTAGCAGAGTAATCGCGTAGAATTTTGGAAAATAATATGGTAACCTTTGAAAAAAGTTAAAACTTCGCATCAAACAAAAAAATTTTTTTTTCAAATGCTCGAAATTATTAGCGACAACACCACGTTATTTTTGACAAATTACGTAGCTAAACTAATGTTCTAGTAGAGTAATCG
Source organism: Hypomecis punctinalis (assembly GCA_949316475.1). Lineage (NCBI taxonomy): Eukaryota > Metazoa > Arthropoda > Insecta > Lepidoptera > Geometridae > Hypomecis > Hypomecis punctinalis. Next base: position 35,956 of record CASGGB010000048.1, on the reverse strand, counting down.
ATTAGTTTTTTTTATATATGCTAAATTTTGAATAAATAAATAAAATGTCACCTAAAAATGTAAGCTGGCGCTCGAAGGCAAATTCATCGTGAACTGTGTCATGCGATTTTCGACTCTAAACAAAGCCGCATAGATGATAGCGGGCGATGCAAGAAGCGCGGGTGAAATCTGTTTTTTTCATGGCATTAGGAGCACTCTTAAATAATTCACAGTGAGTCGTTTTCTCGACGTTATGTTACCTAATTAGTGCTTGTAACCGAGCACATTAGCATCGAGCGGCGTTGTAATCTGCATGAAATGGCGTAACGACTAACTATAAATCCTGCCCACTACTTAACTTTTTTTCACGATTGTGACTCTATAGATATTTGCTCGAAGTTTATTTGTGTAGGTAATGATATGTGTTGCTATTTTAGACCAACAAATGGGATATCAAGAAGCTGCATCAGACTGTCAGCGGCGACAAGCGGCCATGGATCCAGGCCTTGAAAGATACGATGCCTCTGTAAGTGTAGCACCACCACCACGTTATTTAGGTTTACGATTTTTTGACACACGTCACATTGACTTCTGTCCATAATGTGTGTTAAGTAAATATGTGCATTTTTGGCGATTTCGTAGTTAGTATAACAGATTTAGTTATTCATAATGATAAGTGCAAAATTATGAGCTTCTTACAACTACCAGACAAATGTATTGCTCAGTAAAATAATATTTTGTTGCTTGTACTCACAGTAGCTCACTATTATCTTGGTTTAACTTTAATTGTTAAATTTAATTTAAATCACACAACAATAGTTTCAAATATTCAGTTAGTGACAATATATTGTTTATTCGCAGGACCGGGTTATCTCTGTTCAAGTGGAAATGAGAAGACAATCGACCACTTTCAATTTTATTTTTAAGAATTACTACAAGATGGCGTCGCATGAAATATTAAAACGCGCAACTTTGACACCTCAAACAGAGTTTCATTTTAATTTCTTTCTCACTAAGAAGCATGTTCCTTGTTTCCCACATTTGGTAAAATAGGTTCTTATCTTAGAGTATAGTAACTATTATATACTCTAAGGTTCTTATAGGTTATTGGAGTGTTATCCATGCTGCCTCATGAGTCAAACCCACGGTGATCTGTCAAGCCAAGTAGGTATTTATTAACTCATTGTCCTCAGAGAACAAGTTTCATCTGCACCAATTTATTTATTCGAGAAGGGTATAAAGTATGGATCGCCATTGACATTAAATGTAGATAAAATGGTTACTTCCTTCGCCAAGCCCGGGGCACAGCCCGGACTCTCCGCGATTTTTCATACAAAATCTGCTGTCTTACGCACACTACACAGTACCTACTCACAGATAACACCCATACGCACTGTCACTACATATGCATTTGTGTGCAAAACGTCAATGGTTTTTAGCGATCACCACGACGTGACGACATGCCGCGTGAGGGAGACAGTTGCGTATTTAATTTGCAAAAATGAATATAAATTAGTGCTTAAAAACGTACAACAATTACTTAATTTGGAAGCATTTTAATCGATCTACTTCATTTGAAAGAAAATATCGAGAGGATGTTACCAAATAATGTAAAATGAGTTCCTTTTACTTAGGTAAACATTATTCTTGTTTTGTTACGTATTATTGATGCAACCATACCCAGCACAAATCTTCCCTATTGTCACAGTCTAGGTATTTTTTATTGCAAAATCTACCGGTCAGTGCAGCCCGCGCGCTGAGTACACGACTCGGTACGTGGAACGCGGGCTGGAAGTGAGGAAGACTCAAACGGGTGGGGGGTAACGAGTGATCGTTCTATCCGTAGTATTATTATAATATATTTTCTTGGCTTGGGGTGCTGCAATGCTAATTGTGGATTACCATTGCACGCGATGTTTGACGTATACGATCCGTCTCGTAGATCAGTAGGGTAGACTGGAAACGGTTGAAACAATTTAGCTTTTATTGCTTATAATTTAGTTGTTTATAAACCAAGTGACGATATCGATACGTGTAATTCAAATGTGAAGTTTTAGCTACGATATGGCTGAATTATTATAGATCCCGAGCTACTGATTTCAGAAAAACATGACATTTAAAAATATATGTATGTTTGTTTCAACCGTCCCCATGCCAGGGGCGGTTGAAACAGTGATTGGAGTCAGTTGAAACATGCACATATATACAATAAATACTTATGAAACATGTTTTACTTATCAGTAATACTGATTATATGAAAAATTATGGCACCACATGACCACATTAATCAGTTTTAAGATTTTAGCACTTCTTAAGGCGCTGCCCAAAGACAAAAATCCGTAAAACATCATGTTTTTCGTCGCACAGTTAGGCGTAACTGTTACGGATACAAACTTGGAAATAATACAGAGCATACAATAATAGTTCACAAGAGATACTTTTACTAAAAAAAATTAAATAAATTTACTATAATATTGCAAAAAAATTATCTGGTATCTTGAAAAATAAATCACAAAAAAAGCTTTAGAAAAAAAATATTTCGTTTCGCATTTCTCAATATTTAGATCGATAACTACTATATTTTTTGTAATCATTATATTGGAAATTTACTAAACTAAAGACATATCTGTATATTTTATTGCAAACACGACTTCATTTCTTTTTAAACGAACTAAAACTGCGAAAACTTATTGAATTCTCATCTCGAGTTTTGTCTAAAAACAAACGACATGCGATTTTAGACTCTATTTGTATAATGCAAAACATTATTGTAAAATACCTAAAAGTATACTGTTTGAGCGTCTTAAACATTCATTAGTCTTTAGCAACTAATAAACATTTAAATTAACTACAAAAAACGATGATAAATTTAAAGAAGGCCTCTTTAAATCAAATAACTCAAAAAAAAAAACACTTCTTTAATCAAATAAACATTGAAAATTAACTTAAAGAAAACATTTAGCTTAGAGATTAATCAGTCGCAATTTTTTAAAGAGAATTTGCAGATTTAACGTCCTCTTATGCATTGCTATAGCGCGATAAGTCAATTTCCCTCTGGAAGTCTCCCTTGCTTGAACTTTTAGCATCTATAAAAAATAGTCAGTACCTTTATTTTCTGTTTCAACCGTACCCATAAAAATGTTTCAACCGTCCCCAACCCCACTTTTGGTTAAATATACTTTGTAGTTACGACAGGAATTATAACACAATAAAATTGTCACTATTTCTTATTCTACAATCGTCATATTAATCAACAAACACACACTCAATTTATAAAGTTACAAATGACAAAAAATATAAGCGTTAATGTAAGAAACAAAATACTTACTTTTGGGTAATCAAAAACAATATAGCGTCCTGCACGCAGAAACAACTAGCGGTAAGCGGCGTGGCACTGAATTTGTATTCGGACCGGTAGTCCGCTTCGTTTTCCCTTTGAACCCCTCACTCCCGCCGTACTGTTTACGAGGTAAATGTTCTGTTTCAACAGTCCTTTGTTTCAACCGTACCCAGTCTACCGATTGTTAGAAATCATCGACTTTTCATATTGATGGTAGAAGTGCAGACGCAGGACTTACGAGCACCTTTGAAGAAGCAGCAACGGCTCAAGTAGAAGCGTTATGTGCTCCGAATCTACTAAGTTACTACTATGGTGACGAGTAGATACACAATCTTGACACTATAACCGGACTGACGTCTATCATAATTGTTGTACCTACTTAAGTATCTATAATAGTAAAGTAGGTAGGTACCTAGGTTTGACAATAAAGATAAATTATTTGTTTTTGGATTTTTGCTATTTATCAGTAGCTTGTAAAAATATTGGTCCAATTACAAAAAAACCGGACAAGTGAGACCGACATCGAGGGTTCCGTACAAACACATTGTTAAAATATTTAAAAACCTGTTTTAGCATGTGCTAATGAAGTTCTTTTAAATGATACCTTACATGATACAATTTACTCACTTTGAATTTCGAACCCATATTTTGTGAATTCAAAATTCACAAAATATGGGCTCTATTTTTTGTGATTTAAATGAATATGTACAGTTTTCAGATTTATTCCTATATATGTACTCTGAAACGATGCTTTTTGCCAAATTTCATAGTTCTATGTCAACGGGAAGTACCCTGTAGGTATTGATTTTTGTGAGTGTCGAAATATGCGGTTTTTTACGACATAAACGGCTCTAATTTTTTTAAACGCTAACCGAGAAGTTTTTCTTTTACACAACTGCAAGAGACTATAGATATACGTATACAGTTTAAATTTCAACTCGATATTTTTACGCGTTCCCGAGATAAAGAGTCTGGATATACACACAGACGGAAAACAAAGTGATCCTATAAGGGTTCCGTTTTTTCTGTTTGAGGTACGGAACCCTAAAAAACATTCCATGAATAAAAAATAACAAAAAAGTACCTACAGGTCTCTAGGATGAAAAATAAACGTGGAGCTCAAATTAACGACTACCTGACATAAAACGTCATAGAGTAGGTAGTTCGTGATGTTTAGAATGCCTGTCTTCAAAGGCAGAGACTTAGAAGTACCAAAAAATCGCTGAGTCTTAAATGCTCTGCTGTTACGGTTTCCGAATTTATACTATAATGGCGTCGCGGCGACGTTTTGGTTTGATTTTCTATATTCTTCACAAATTTTTATTATATACTACGGGACTAATCGCCCGCTAAAATTACGAGATAAATAAATACCTCATCATCCCGACGTTTCGACCGAGTTGCATCGGCCATGGTCACGGTTAGACTGACGGCATCAGTACTCCCGTAGTATATAATAATAATGTCTTTACAAATTATATGTTGAAGAGTTAGTTGGTTAAGAGTAAAGCCATAGTTGTTAATAATAGGTTCGTATATAATCATTAGGCGGGGACATGTTTTCGATTTTGTGTTAAGGTCGAGTATCTACTTTATTGCAAGAAAAAATATAATCGACCGTGTAATAACGGCATGTCCAAAATGTATTAGGTATTTGAGAAGACTAAACATCCATGTTGTAATTAAAGATTGATTAGTTAAGCGAATAAATTAATTATCGTTGGACTATAGGTAATTGGGAATTATATTTTAGGATATTTTTTATTCCCTTACTTAAAGTGTCGAGGGAAGAACCCAAAATGCGTGTAGTTCTGTTGTTTGTCTGTTTGACTGTGCCAGCGCTCGGGGAACACGACTACGGGAACGAAATTCTTCCTCAATCGTTGGTAAGTAGAGATTGATATAGCAGATATTCTTCCTCAATCGTTGGTAAGGAGAGGTTGATATAGCAGATATTCTTCCTCAATCGTTGGTAAGTAGAGATTGATATAGCAGATATTCTTCCTCAATCGTTGGTAAGTAGAGATTGATATAGCAGATATTCTTCCTCAATCGTTGGTAAGTAGAGATTGATATAGCAGATATTCTTCCTCAATCGTTGGTAAGTAGAGATTGATATAGCAGATATTCTTCCTCAATCGTTGGTAAGGAGAGATTGATATAGCAGATATTCTTCCTCAATCGTTGGTAAGGAGAGATTGATATAGCAGATATTCTTCCTCAATCGTTGGTAAGGAGAGATTGATATAGCAGATATATATTTTCTCTATAATTCAAATAAAATTGGCCAAGTGCGAGTCGAACTTCCTCACGAAGAGTTGCGTACCGCATGAGAGCCCCGCTTAGTTAATATTAATTATTTTTGAAGTGGATATACGACTACATACATACATACTAACTACTAAATATATTGTGAATCTGAAGTTTAATGTCGTTATTAATATCGTGCAAAAAATACGTTTGTTGTATGGAAGCCCCTCATAAATATGTATTTTATTTTATTCTGTTTTTAGTATTGGATATTATGGCGGCAACTGATGTATGTGAATATTTCAGTTGTCTCGCTATTACATTTCAAGAGATACAGCCTGGTTACAGACAGACGGACAACGGAGTTTTAGTAATAGAGTCCCATTTTTATCCATTGGGTACGGAATCCTAATTAAAAAAGGAGCTACATATGATAGATTTGTGGTCTGAGAGCAAACAGATTTCAATGTACCTATTGTACTTACATTGTTAAAATATTTTAATGTATTTCAGTTGGAGCTAATTCAGTCGGTTTCCAATCAAGCGTATGTAAGTTATGTCTTAATAGTCAACTGTCAAAGTCATCATAATTATCTTCTCAGCTTATAAATGTTCAACTTGGTATTCACTAAAAGTTGCCACTCCCGCTCCCCCGATGATAAGTTTTTGACCATTGAAATGCAAAATCTGCAAGAAAGGGGGTTTGAACATTTTTGTATGGAAGTTGGCATATCCACCTGCCGCCATTTTTTGTTTATAATTTCTAGTAGTAGGTATATATGGGTGGGGGATTCTTATACAAACAATAAATGTTCTGTATTATAATACTTGAAAATGTCACGTTCTCGAGATATTTGGATATACTTACTACCTATAGATCCCAAAGTTCTCGTACAGCGATCTTTACATCCAAATATCGAGAACGTGCACCATAATACAAATACCATAGTACGAATATGTTTTGTATCTATGCCCTACTCATACATAACAACTTACATTGTGCGCGGAATCTTTGAAAAAAGAAGAATCAAAATGGTGGCTGGTGGTGGGATATGTCACAAATGTGCAATTTTCGCAAACCCCTTTGAAACGCTTCAATTTATTTTTGGCAACTTATTTTGTAACTCAAAATTAAATGTGTATTTTTAGTAATTGTTTTTTTTTACCCTTAGAGGACCGGAGAAGAGGTACAAGTCAAGGTTTGTACTTACTAAAATTGGTTGTGTTTTGGATTAAACGGCATTACCTAGGTACTTAAGGCTACTGAATTGTACGATTCATGGTACCAGTCACGTATATTTACTTAACACATTTTTAATTTTGTCTTTTAGGTGGAAGTTCTCCACGACCAAAAGGTGAGTACCTAATAGTAAAACAAGGTTCAGCATGGTCAGTCTTCAATGAGTGACCGCGAGTAGCATTTCGAACTGGACACGCTACGATGACACGGATACGGATGACAAATTAAATTATGGGTCCTGAGTCCTTTATATTCGACGACGAGGATCGATCGACTACTGTTTTCGCGTTTTCTGTAGAACATCGAGAGAGTTTTGGCGTTTTCTGTAGAACATCGAGAGAGTTTTCGGTATATAATTGATAAAATATAGGTTCCGAGAGCAAACTCTTTTCACCCTTTAATTATAACAAAATGTTATGTTTTTGGTATCAATCGCTTGAGTAAGAAATATTACAAGCTTACTAGCTTGTAACTCAAAATTGTACGTTGTAGTAGGTACGTCATATTTGTTTTCAGAAAAGTTTTTAGTTTTTTTTTTTATTTCTCAGCACACTTTTGCTCAAAAATATGACTTTTTAGAGGCTTCCGTATAATCAAAGTAATATTGGAACTTTTAAAACTGAGACGCTTAATCCAAGCGCTTTAAGTGCAATATGCTGAGTGTGAGTTTTGTCGTAAACATGACGCGCTCTTCGGCGAGCGCGTAAGCATGTAATTTGTATGAACTTGCACTCACACAAAGTGTTTCAAAAACGCGCCGCTAGTGGCGCTGTACATTTCTTCATACAAATTACATGCTTACGCGCTCGCCGAAGAGCGCGTCATGTTTACGACAAAACTCACACTCAGCATATTGATAACATGAAAAAAAATCACTGACATCGGATAGATTCATATAGAGATTGATAACAACTTAATGTTTTTGTACGGTCAAGTTAATTGACGCTTCACGATTGCTTTAAGGCCTCTGATAGGGCTTTCTACCCGGCCTATACGAACTTACTTATTTTAGGTCTGTCTGTGATAGCGTACAGGTAGCCGCACGTAAGTTTAGCGCTGAGGGTAGTGTGGAGCTTCCTGCACTTCCCTCAGCGCTAAACTTACGTGCGGCTGCGTACCTGTATCGATGATACTACAGGCTAATTTAAAAAAATAACTTTATAATAGCATTTCTAACTTTCGCAGAGGGCCGCATACTATGCTTGCCCATTCCCACAATCATAATTTTTGAATGCTCAGTCCTGCTCTTACTTGATGTCATGATCATTTTAGCCGTCCTGTAATGATGCAATTTTTCTATATGAAGCGACTTTTCTATTAATGTTTAATGTGTCTGTTAATGTTAATGTTGTTATATCTCTTAACTCATTGAAATATGTTATCAGGATTTCAAATTTTAATTTTGTGTTTTTGCTGATACTAATTATTTATTATTTATCTGCGTAATTTTAGTTCGCTAGTTCAGCTGACGGCTTTGAAAATAGTCTGGTAAGTAATAATGGTGTATTTCTGTTGCTAATATACAATACTAATAACAGAAAAAAAAATATTTAAGGAGGGCTCCCATACAACATATCTACCTGAATTGAAGCCGTTTTTGCTCGCTGTAACGGTGACAGGGGGATGCTTGAAATTTTCACAGAATATTTAGTTAAACATTCTCTTAAAAAATAAAGCGAATATTTATGGAGAGCCCCTCGCATACATAAAACATGGTTTTTGCTCGATATTAATAACTGCGAGAGGAAGATGCTTAAAATATTCACAGAAAATTAAGTTGTATATTCCTTTCAAATTAAAAAATAAATAATTAAATTAAAATAAGGGGCTTCCATACTGAAACCTTCGTGAGCGGGTCCAACTCGCACTTGATCGGTTATTTAGTTTTGGGGCAATCTAAGCGCTATGTGACGAACCTTCGCGCTCGCCTGCGTCACCAGCTTCGAGCGAATATCTACAGAGCCACAGTCCCTAAGTGAAAGTAGTAAAAAATGTCCGAGCGCCGTCATACATACCGACTTGGATATTTACATTAAATAATTCACAATGACCCGTTTTCCCGAACCTCGACGATATGTCACCTAATTAGTGCTTGTAACCCTCAGACCAAGTAGATATTAGACTCCTAGTGCGCGTGGCCACATGGGATAGAACAATGAATAGGAACGAAGAAATACGAACGAAAAACCGAATAAAAACGAATAAATTCGTGTCACCGCTCGTACGATTTTACCTCATATTGTTTTAAATTTAGATTTCTTGGTTATGTTGGGATAAATAGGTTGATTATATTGTTTGGCGGGTGAAGAGACAGATAATTTGTTTGTTTTTAGATTTATTGGTTGACAGATTGAATTTATCCGCTGGTTAATAAATTTAACGAATAAATTAACAGTAAGTAATTGGAAAGAAACATCTATCCCACCACCAATCAAATTTCATTAGCTATTAGTTAATTTAAAAAATACAGGAGGATTATATTAACTTTCAAACATGCTTGGAAATGTGAACATTACTTTTATTTTGACAACTTTCTTCGAGACAAATCGACAACGCACACAGAAATCCCAGAGGGATGATGTGGTCGATCGAGAAAAGAAAGAAAGAGATGCATTGATTGAAAATGGCATGAGTTAGAAAGAGACATGAAAAATATCTTGATTCAGCGGCTAGTTGCCGTGATTTTCTGCCAATAGTGTCAAATTCCAATACATAAAGGATATGGAAAAGATGCGGTTTTTGAAATCTTGCAGAAACAAAATATATACCAATAGAAAGCTTATATAATTATCTTTTCAAACACATATTTTTTAGAATTTTTTTCATCGCCATTTAATTTTCAAATGGGTTCTAAAAACATTAGAAAAATGAACTATGTGCTACACCAAATAACTGCATTAAGCCTAAATTGAAAAAAAAACCTGACAGTGACATTATTAAACAGCAAAAGGAAATGACATTGTCAATATTGAACAACCAATAGAGGGCTGGTCGCCATGTTTTAAAAAATAAATAAATGTCAAACTCTAAAATACCAGCCCGCTATTGGTTGTTTGAAGATTCCTGTCTGATACGTAGACTACGTAGACCTCCTCTTACCAGTCTAAATATTTTCTACTTAGTGAAATAAAAAAGAGATATTATAATAAAACGGCGATACACAAAAATATGTTTTTGCGTGAAATAATATTCTTAAATATGGCACTAAACATTAATACAGCTCGCATCGCTGCCGGTTTTCAAGGACCGCCTCCCATATAAAAAGTTTACCAATTCCTTTGACCATACTGATAGTGATGGTCGATACATTTTGCGGTTGAGAATTGCCTCAAGCGACAACAGCGCTATCTCTCTGATTTTAATAGCTCTGTGACATTGCAGTGGGCAAATACTTGCGAGCAGCGGCCGGCAAAAATATATTAAAAGTCATTGCTGGCATGTAATTTATAATAGGAATGATGTTTTCATCACATCTATTCGAAAAGGACTACTTGGGTCCCGTTTAAGTGCGCCCAAAGGTGGTGTTTTCTACAAGAAACTTAATAAGTGCGCCGGAATTATCTTTGCCGTGCACTTTTTGAATTTGGAACAAATATGTGCGCCGAAATGATCTTTGCCGCGCACTTTTTGAATTTGGAAGTATTTGTAATGTTAGTGTTCAGCGCCAAGAAAATTAATGAAAAGAATGTAAATAAATAAATAAATATTTGGGGACATATCTTACACACGGTCTCTGACCCCAAACTAAGCAAAGCTTGTGATATGACTGCCAGAGACTGGTATACTACATAGACAAATTTTTAAATACATACTTACAGATAGAACCTAAATAACACCCAGACATAGAGAAAACACCAATGTTCATCGCCTAAATGGTTGCCCTGGGTGGGGATCGAACCCACTCCTTTTTGACCTAAGAGTCAGGGTAACTAACTACTGAGCCACCGAGGCAGTAAAGTCCAAATATAAGTTATCATTTGTTTTATTATTACATACCATTTAATTTCAATTTAGTTGTACTCTAAGTTTTATTAAATAATAATATTACAATAAATTATAAGGTGCCTTTTATTTTCTCATAGAGGTGATGAAAAGTAGAGTGTACCACTCGGGCGCAAAATATATTTTTGGCTCGGGTGACGTACTTTGAATCCCTCGCTACGTTCAGGATTCTACTCTAGAATCCCTCACTTCGCTCTGGATTCAAAAAAGCGCCCTCGCCGTAAAAATATTGTTTTGCTCCCATATCATACGTACAATCTACTATTTAGTTCGAAACATGTCAACCAAGGAGGTAACTATTCAAAGGTTTTATTGATATGCAATTGCTTTTATAAGTAGAATGCGTTGATTACCACTAAGTTGTTGTTTGTTAAAAATATCATCTAAGTAAGTACTCATTTTGTCATTATAATAGCGGAACAGTAAAAATCAAAACCTAACAACAAAAGGGTCCTACGCCATAGATACTTAATAGTTGGTATGAAAGTAGCTAATGCCATAGAATATAGTAGCACTTAGTAGGTGTTGAGTAATGAGATGTTTTGTGGGCAGTTGGACCTACGCTATTGAAGAGAATACACGCTGTAAAAGTATAAAAAATAAAAACTTTAATTAAATTCCTCCCCTTGTGTTACTGTAACTCATCGAAATTGTTTTACTCTTCACTGACAAATAAGCATGACATTGAAAAAATTGCCCCGCAATGAGACACAGAAAATAGCCTCATTTTGTCTCGTTGTTTTGCACGTTGTACCTAGGCGTATCTCTCTTTTTCTTGTATGAATGCAACAGAAGCTATCAATATGCCTATTGTCTTCTCTGTCTACGTTGTAACCGAGCACGTTGGCTTCGCGTGGCGTTGTAGTCGGCTTGCAATCGCCTTACGACTAACTAAAAAGCCTGCCCACTACGTTAGCTTGGGCAGAGTTTTGTCTCTGACACTTTTGTGTCACGATTGTGACTCTCCATAGATATTTGCTCGAAGGCCACCAGACTCTTTTTTGCGCGCGTTTTAACCTAATTGGAGCGCGCGTGCGGTTTAAATGATTAAGAATAAGTGTTGAGTTCGAACTCGATCTTTTGTTTTCTAATTATTATTGTTTTTCTCTTGTCTTTAAAATCTAGACATAGCTTTTCTACACTCTGTAATTTAGTGAAAGAACTGGAGAGTAACATAACCAGTGAAAATATATCTATACACGCAGGGATAATTTATAAACGCATTTCATAAACTTTTTGTCTTCTGGCTAACTACAGAGGCAGAATGGACCACTCGGGCCCGACACGACCCTGCACTTGGCCGGCATTAGCGACGTTATACTGCCCGGACATGTGAGTACCTAACTAAATAAATTCATTTATACCTAAAATCAATATTTACGAAGAGCTTTGCTTAGCAAAAAAAATTGTTTTTAATGGCGTTTTACTGTTGTAATTAAATTTTGACAATATTTATTATGTTTTAGGGACCAGTAATGCAACTATCGGTAAGTTTGTTTCTACTTAGTACATAGAGTTTGAGCAAAAAGAGAAGGGTCGTAGAAATTGAGGTCGCCCGTGCGCCATTTTACTAATTTTGTTACGTTGACAACACTGCTCTGTTATTGCTAGTACAACTAAACGTGTTTGATACTTGCTGGTAAACACTTCGGTTTTCATCAGAAGACTCGCGACTACCAAGTAGGTATAGTCGGTACCTCGGCTGCTGATTACAATCTTATTGTAAGTTCACCGTAACGCCACGACGACGGTTCTCTTTTTCCACATAGGTACTCTGAAAATAGACAAACACTATAAATGACTTAAAACCAAATAAGTACTATTTAGACATTTTTTTCTTTTTGTATTGGTCTTATTAATCTTATTACACGCTTTGTTCCCTCTTCTCAAAAATCACTCTTGCTCTTTCTCTCATGGTCTTGACTTTTATGTGTAGGTGGAAGGGCCGCTCGCACACAAGGTGAGTTCTTATGAAAATATTACTAGGTGGAAGGGCCGCTCGCACACAAGGTGAGTTCTTATGAAAATATTACTAGGTGGAAGGGCCGCTCGCACACAAGGTGAGGTCTCATGAAAATATTACTAGGTGGAAGGGCCGCTCGCACACAAGGTGAGTTCTTATGAAAATATTACTAGGTGGAAGGGCCGCTCGCACACAAGGTGAGGTCTCATTAAAATATTACTAGGTGGAAGGGCCGCTCGCACACAAGGTGAGGTCTCTTGAAAATATTACTAGGTGGAAGGGCCGCTCGCACACAAGGTGAGGTCTCATGAAAATATTACTAGGTGGAAGGGCCGCTCGCACACAAGGTGAGGTCTCATGAAAATATTACTAGGTGGAAGGGCCGCTCGCACACAAGGTGAGGTCTCATTAAAATATTACTAGGTGGAAGGGCCGCTCGCACACAAGGTGAGGTCTCTTGAAAATATTACTAGGTGGAAGGGCCGCTCGCACACAAGGTGAGGTCTCATTAAAATATTACATATTATATATTGTACTTACCGAATCATACAACTTGGCGGCTGTTATGCTTGTAATAGCTGAAAGCTGCGAATGACCTAATCCTCGGCTTTAGTTAAGATTGGTTATCCGCAGCTTGTATAGCTGATAGCACAGCTGCCAAGTTTTATGATTCGAACTATATCTCAATCTAAAACTACAATATAATGTGTATTATGGAAAGTCAATTTTTTTTATAACTATTAATTTAGCTTGCGGTTTCTTACGGGATTTCAGGGTTGATAATGATGATTAAGACATTAATAATCTTAAAATACTTACTTAAATCTAAAGTAGACAAAATTACCGTATTAGACATTTCATCATAAAAACATTATTTTTTCAGATCAGACTCACAAAGTTGTCAGAACTTCAGTTGCCCTACGAAGTGAAAAAGGTATGTTATGTTTTGCTGATTTCTATAGAAAATAAATCAACTGCGGACTAATAAATGACTCGCGAAGAGAGGTGGTGGGCGATTGTAGTGTACTGTACTGTATCAGCCTTTTAATAGTCCACTGCAGGACGTAGGCCATCCATCCATCCATCAGCCATAAGAAGTCCACTGCTGGACGTAGCCTTCCCGTATGGATCTCCAATAAGACCCGTTGGACGTAGGCCTACCCACCTTGTATTAGGCCTACCAGTATTGTTAAATTCCGTACATAAATTCTAAAGAACTCATTTGCACAGGACCGGAGTCTAAGCCCACGACCTCTCGATTGCAAGGCGGGTGTCACTTCCACTAGGCCACCACGGCATCTATGGTGGGCGATTACAGACTGACAATGATGATGAAATAGCCAATACAGCGCGCCTGTTTAATATAGCAATACGGCGCGGCAGCCAGCTGGCTGCGCGCAGCCAAAGCGTCTGTAGGTGAATTTACATATGTGGCTGGCGTCAGTCAGCGCGCTAGTTGTTGCAGCCAGCTCGTTGTCTCTGTTCTGATGTTTCATTATTTCTAAATGGTCCAAAACATTTATGCGAAAACTTTTTTCACATACATGTAAAATTTCAAAAGTATTGTTGTCAAAGTGTGGCCAGTTTCTAATAAATGTTTCGCAATATTTGATTTCTCTGGGCGATTGTTTCTAGACGAACATAGTGCCAATAGGCAGGACACATAGTTCAAAGAACGGATGGCCGATGGGGCCGCAAAGTTCTCGAATAGAGACCACGGACCAGCAAGCGCAGCGTAGGACGACGTCCACCGACTAGGTGGACTGACGATATAATAAAGATCGCAGGAACGCGCTTGGATGCAGGCCACTTCCAACAGGCCTTAATGGAAATCCATGGGGTAGGCCTATGTCAAGCAGTGGGCGTCCTACGGCTGATAGATAGATACCTAGTGGCATTAAGAAAGCTGCGGATAATTTATGGTGATGAAAGAATTAATGAATTACAAATACGTGCAATTAAAATTACGAATGTACAAAGCGGATTTTCGAAACAATACTTACGTACGACACAACATGTGTGTTGGAATCTAGAAAACATACTAAGTAATTTGGTACGTAAGTAGGTAGATATAAAATCGTAACTGTAGTTAGAGTTTACTATTTTGGACATTATAATTTGTGAAAACGCTCACGACTTCTTTTCTTCAAAATACAATCTCGAGGAACCCTGAAAACGCCCACACACGATGACAGATTCGGTAAAATCAGCGGAAAAAATCCCTCTGCGACTACTATTCAACGTCGATACTAGGAATAATTAAAAACCTAAAATTTACTTACAGCAATTGCTGAACGGGGCTTACGTAAGTTTTCAACAACATAATTTACCTACCTACTGATAAGTGATAGTATGTTGGAATTAAAACTATAAGAATTCATTACAAATCTCTGAAAGTCAAAAGAAAAATTCTAATAAAATAGAAAACATCTTGACTAGGTACCTACTAAATTTTCTTTAAATTAAGGTTAGATTACTTTTTCTGCACTTTGTGCATCGTATTGATTTAGTGTAATTGATTAAACGTGATTATTTGATTTCCCAGAACCAACAGCTAAAAGGCGAGAAGGTAAGAAGTCAAATTTAAAAAGTAAAAACGCAAGTGTATTATCGACAACGCTCCTAGCTTGGTTGGTCGCTAAAACGCAAGTGTATTATGGATCGACAACGCTCCTAGCATAGTTGGTCGCTGAAACGCAAGTGTATTATGGATTAAAAACGCACCTAGCTTAGTTGGTCGCTTAAACGCAAGTGTATTATGGATCGACAACGCTCCTAGCATAGTTGGTCGCTGAAACGCAAGTGTATTATGGATTGAAAACGCTTCTAGCCTAGTTGGTCGCTGAAACGCAAGTGTATTATGGATCGACAACGCTCCTAGCATAATTGGTCGCTGAAACGCAAGTGTATTATGGATCGACAACGCTTCTAGCCTAGTTGGTCGCTGAAACGCAAGTGTATTATTGATCGACAACGCTCCTAGCTTAGTTGGTCGCTGAAACGCAAGTGTATTATGGATTGAAAACGCTCCTAGCATAGTTGGTCGCTGAAACGCAAGTGTATTATGGATTGACAACGCTCCTAGCCTAGTTGGTCGCTAAAACGCCAAATTGGAAGATGAAAAAATAAATAAATAAAAAACTTTCCGCACTCATAGGTACTAGGATTTTTTTGGTAAAAAAATACTCATTTATTTAAATTTTCAGTATCTATTTTAAAATAATAATGTACTAACTACTAAGGACATGTACAGCTACCCAACGTCATGTTTTGTTTTTTATATAAACAACAGATTTTTTTTTGTTTTTAGAAAATACGTACCACGACGGTGGTGAGTTTTTAAAAATATTTTATCTACTTACTTATTAAGTCATTTGAAATCAACTGAGTAACTGAAGGTATGTATGTATTTAATTCTTTTTTCATTTTCTTGCCTTTAGTTAGGTATGTTTAATTAATACGATAATTCATTTATTCTGCTTTCATAAAGTAAATGATGGTAAATGTAAAGTTGGGGATACACGGTCAGTTAAACTGATCAGTTTTTCGCATCACTCCAACTGGGAGCTCATTCAGTTAATCAAAAGGTAGGAATTGGTGGCTCCATATTAGAAGACAATATAGCCACTGTGTTTCTTCCATAACTTGTGTTATTTAAATTTTTCATGAGAAATAATCCCCGCCAAAGTTGTTTGAAATTCGATTTCCTACAACTTTGATTCCCATTTACTTTTTCTGGGATCGATATATTCTTGAATGGCTTCGGGTAGTGGTTTAAGTATGGAACCACCAATTCCTATCTTTTGATTAACTGAATGAGCTCCCAGTTGGAGTGATGCGATGAACTAATCAGTTCATCACATCGTGTATGCCCACCTTAAGAGGTACAGAGTACCCCGTATAATTATGTATATGGACCCCGGCGGGCGCATAAAATCAGAAGAGAGAGATAATCAATTTTGACAGCAACAGTCCGTAAACACTTTTCCATAATATTATGCTCCCTTTTCGCATTTAGGTCTTTAACTGTGCATGGGCTTTATGAATGAAAAAAGCCAAATATACTACAGAGAGGCCTATGCTCGGAATCTCGACGAATCAGGAATGAAGAGATCCGCAGACGAACCAAAGTTAGAGTTACATAACTATTATATATGGTAATTATTTTTTTCATAGATTAATAATTTGATATGGCAGTGGGCGGGGTGCATTCTGCATAGCCCAAATAGCGGAAAACCGATGAGGCCCGATAAAGTCTTCGTAAAGAAAACTACGTACCAGTAAGCGCAGCGTAGGACGCCTACCCACAAGGCGGATGATAATAATTCACTAATCAAAACCGCAAGATCGCGCTGGATGCAATCCGCTGCCGACCGGTATTATTGGAAATCTATTGGGGACGACTATGTTCAGTTGTGGGCGTCCTATGGTTGATGGGTGGATGGATCTCCCATGTCGGGGGCTCGGTCCCACACCCCGTCATGTGCCTATCCTTTTTACCCATTAAGCACATCATTGTTTTTCCGCTCACCACTGCCGAAGTTGAGAGTAGCAGAAGCGCTTAGCCAGCCCTTCCACGGGCATTCAGGATTCGTACCTTTTCTGATCTGTCATTATAAATACCTCTGTTGTACATACGTGTATTAGATTTAATTCATGAAATTAATAACTTAATATAAAAACTTTTTTCTAGAAAATACCTCTGACGACGGTAAGTCTTAGAAACGTTTACGAGTCTAATTATTAGTCTCCATCATTTGTATTGACAAATGGAGAAAATCACAAAAAAAAATAATTAAATATACATAATAGGCCTACGATTAGCCATAAATTCGCCTGTTGGAAAGGGATACTGTAGCCGCGGATGGAGTGTACAGGCCCAGAACATACCCATACCCACTTTTACCCTTTAGTTATACATTTCTGTCTACATAATCAAAGCTTTTACCCTAAAAATATATTTATCATACCTAGAACAAGGGCAGAACACAACGATGCAGGGTAGTCAGTTTGCATTATGAAGGAGATAGTGATTGGTTTTATGCCCTATATTTTAAATACGCCGTAATCGCCGCTAGTTTCGAACAACGAAGAAAAATATCGTAAAAACACTATCAGATTGCAGAATCTGATAGTGTTTTCTATTCTTAGAAATATGTAAAGTTTGTTAACACGTTGGAAACTTTGTTATTGAGCTTGAAGAGCTATGCAATCAGTAGATCTAATGTCAGGTTTGGATACTCGATATTGTCACCCCTTCAAAACTGTTACTTGGCGACGACGCACAAACGTTAACCACCTAGGCACCTGTCAGTTCATAACGAGTGTTTTCTCTAGTCATTTGTTTATCGGGTATCAGCCACATTGGGCCACCCGCTGGTGGCCCAATTCTGTTAACCGATCTCGTTGCTAAGGTGATCCGTTTCCTGGATGTACGGATCAGAAACGAGTCAAACCGCTTTGTATGTATTGAAAGGACATTAACAATGTAGGGTATAATCATATAATATACATTACATTTAGTAAAATTATTATCGTTTTTGTTTATAGTGCCAATACTATGTGAGTGTATGAATACTACAATTAACAATCCTATCTTACTAATATTATAAACGCGAAAGTTTGTGAGTTTTGTTACTCTTTCACGCAAAAACTACTGAACGGATTGAGATGAAACTTTGCAATAATATATAGCTTATGTATCAAAATAACATAAGTAGGCTATAAATTATAATGATATTGCGTAAATGTTCCATAATATAACGATATGTGTTAAGTAAGTAGGAAAAAATCTGCTATATGCGAGCTATTCTAGACTGCGCTTTAAGAAATATCAAAAAAACAACTGTCGAATCGAACAACCGTCAAATCGATTTTATTTTTATTTTTCGATTTTCCTCCTCCTTTATTAACGGTGGTAAAGTAAGGCCTCGGGTTTGAAAAACTGGGATAGCACAAAAATCAAAATATCATGGAACATTTTTATAAAATATATTAGAATAGTGAACATAATTAATTTGATTACATTTCATATTATGATACTATTCAAGCGAGAAGAAAGATTGATTCAGGTGCAGTGTCATAAATTCGTTCAACGAGTAAAAAGGATTGGATTCGCAGAATAGTTTTTTTTATTTATAAGCATAATACCAACTTAATTTCGGTTTAAAATACAAATCTGTCATTATTATTTTATACTACGGGACTAATCGTGCACTAAAATTACGAGATAAATAAATACCTCCTCATCCCGACGTTTTGCATCGACCGTGGCTCTCAAATAGTTGTCTGGCACATAAAAACTACATAGCTCGTCACTTATATTAGGTGCGTTAATTTTCCCCCGAAAAATCTTACAAGCGGTCACCATCTGGACATTCAGTCGGCGAGCTTCCAAAGAATTGTATCCTAAGCAACCCAAAATAAATTTGCTTGGGTACATGTAGGGATAGTATCCAAAATGTCACTTGTAAAGTGATCGCAAGAACCTCTTTTGGTCTTTCTCTAGCGCGATAGCATAAGTCGATTGGTGTGGATTCCACACGCATGCACTAGCCTTTAGTTTTGTCCACACCACCGCACTGAATAATTGTCTTACGACTTCATGATCCATAAAGTCCTAGGCATTCCTTAAAATGAAGCCCAGCCTTTTAAAAGACTCCTTCACTATTATATCGTGATCGTGAAACGTGAGCCCCATGTCGAATGTGACTCCCAAATCCTTCACGGTAGCAGTTCTAAGGATGCTCTCGTTATTGATTTTATATGCTAAAAGGATTGCTTGCCGCATCCGACCGAAAGTCATCACGTTGCACTTAGCATGGTTAAACTCCATCTTATTGGCCAATCCCGACACATCGATCGCATCAACATCTCTTTGTATTTCCAGACAATCTGACACAGATCTAACATCAGCAAATAGTTTTAAGTCATCTGCATACAGAAGACATTTTGCATATTTGACTATCCACGGTAGGTCATTCACCATATTCAAGAAAGGGTAGAAGATTCTCATTCGTTTAAACCTTCCCTTAGCTTATACAAATATAAGTTAAGGGGATAAGGTTTAAACGAATGAGAATCTTTATCAAAACATTAATTTCATTTTCCCATACAAAATGCTCCTGCATGTAAAAGTTGTGATCGATAGTTGACAAATGGTGAGATGAAGTTTACTGGGTCAGCTAGTCTGATATAAAAATAGGCACTATGTATCACTGATATATAATCCACAGATCTATATCAGTGATTTATTACTCGTAGCTTTTTTTTACGAGGGGGAAATCTTCCAAAGATGCCCGACCGCTTTGGGGTGCAGTCGGGTTATGTGGGATTGTACCCACTAAAACCCCCGTGGCCAGCCTATGTGCCTTCTTCGGAGCTCCGGGATCTCCAAAAGGAACGCACCGGTGCTCCCGGCACTTCGTGTGTCTACTCGCCTGGTAGTAGACCAGGCTTGTACGGTTCTGTACGACAGCGTTGCCACACTCGCTGCCGTCCTTCTCGGGCCCGCTTGAGGGGATGGCCAGAGCCCCAACTCTGACCACCCACGAGCCCAGGGGTCCCCTTTTAGTAGGCTCTTACTACAGGCAGGGGATACCGATGCCGTATTTTAGTGCCCCGGCATCAGGGCAAAGTGATTTATTACCTACCGTGGCAATTTCCAAAAAAAGTAACCGAAATTTGAGAAATAAATTTTCAAAAACGGCAATCAAAAGCGGATACGAACGAAGAAAAACGTACTACGTGAAGTTAGTGGTTCGACTGTAACAGACGTTGCGCATATAAAAAAGAGCATTTTGTTTTCATGCAAGACAGATATGAGTATATGAATACCAACACTGAGGATAGAGCTCAACTTCATAGGACAACATTTGCGTTTTTGAGTTATGGCCAACTTTTCGGCTCAAATACCCCTTAGTTCGGTGGTTCTTAGATCAACTTTATAATTATTTTTTTCATTCATTTTAATTTTTCAAATGTTAAGGTGGGCACACACGGTCAGTTAAACTGATCAGTTTTTCGCGTTACTCCAACAGCCGCTGCAGCTGGGCTGCAAGGGAATAACTCACACTTAGAGGTATTTACCTCTAAGCCCAGCTCTTTCAGAACGGGTATGAGGACCATCACGTCCCTCTCTACCGTGTCAGGACTTCCTCCTATAGTGCCATCGTCCAAGTACCAGATATTCAAAGGGGCCTTTATAGAAGAGATGGCTTTATGGATGGCTAAGCTATACATCAAAGGACTCAGCGGATCTCCCTGCTGAGCGCCAACCTGGGATTCAATGCATACACCGTCGAAAGAAAGGTTACATGGAACGGCATAACACTGGAACAAAAACGGAAAAATGGCTGGCGTTAATGTTTTTACCTCAGACAAAATAACGTCCCTTTCGACGCTGTTAAATGCATTTTGAATATCCAACTTGATTATGACATTGTCGCTGTCACACATCGCAAAAGTACGCACTGCATGAATAGCCGCCTCACAACCAAGGGGAGTGCCGAACCCTACCTGGTGCGGTTGGAGATAGGAGGCCATGGAGGTTCTGACTGCGCGGCAGTACAGTTTCGCTACAAGGCGGCGTAGTGTACTGCCTACTGCTATCGGTCGAACTCCTCCATCCTTCATCCGCAGAGCACACAAAGAAGCTCCGTAAAGGTAGGGGCAGATTTCTGCATTAAGTTGTCCCTTCAACAGGAAATTGCAGAGCCGCGTCAAAGCTTCGAGTAGTTTAGGTCCGTTATCACCTGCTAATGGAGAAGTTAGCTCCTGCAGGTGTTCCGGACGCAGGCCGTCCATTCCAGATGCAGAGCCTCGGTGAAAAGATTGAAGCGCACTCACGACGTCCGCTACCTCCACCGCGAGGCATGGGTCTGTGGGATCGGGTCCCGGGGGAATATGCAGCGGCCGGGAGGGGCCGGGGTGTTTTTCCTTAAGGGCGGCTAATGTACCTTCATCGGATGGTGCGAAAGAAGAGTCCGATGTGAGTAAGCGAGCCGCACCTTTAAGGTTTATTTGATACCCATATTGGTGGAATTGATAAAAATTTGTTATCAGCCATTTGGTAGCGGCGGCCATCTTAGATTTCAATTTTGCATAGTAAATTGTATTCTACTTGTTGAGACCTTTCATTTGATACCCATGTTGATGGGATTGATAAAACCTAAGTTATCCGCCATTTTGTAGAGGCCGCCATCTTGGATTTTAATTTTATATAGTACAATGTATTTTACTGGTTGAGCACTTTCATTTGATACCCATATTGATGGGATTGATAAAACCTACGTTATCCGCCATTTTGTAGCGGCCGCCATCATGGATTTCAATTTTTTATAGTATATTGTATTCTGCTTGTTGAGCCCTTTCATTTGATACCCATATTGATGGGATTGATAAAACCTACGTTATCCGCCATTTTGTAGCGGCCGCCATCTTGGATTTCAGTTTTTTATAGTATATTGTATTCTGCTTGTTGAGCCCTTTCATTTGATACCCATATTGATGGGATTAATAAAACATAAATTATCCGTCATTTTGTAGCGGCGGCCATCTTGAATTTATAATGATAATGAATAAACATAATTGTATTGTCACCAAAATCCAAAGTGTATACAAAATTTCAGATTAATCGGTTGACAGGAAGAGGGTTAAATTTGAATTACTAAATTTGACCCAAGAATAAATAATAAAACAAACGGGGTGAGCTAAATAAAACCGTTTAATAAAACCGTTTAATAATAAAACCGTTTCAAAACAAAGTAAACAGACTACAAAAAAACTTCGACAAATAAGTTGCTTATGACAGAGAATTGTTCTAAGGTAATTTAGCAATTCCATAAAAAATAAATATTAGTGTTTTTAAAATGTCAAAGTCGTGTATTCAATAGATTATATTAAACTAGATGAGAACCCGGCTTCGCTCGGGTGAAATGTGACTCATAATACACACACACACACATCATAATTTTACTGTTACTCGATCACCACCTTTACGAAAAGCCCTTCGCTGCATCAATTTTTCACAATTATGACAATGATTACCAAATGCAAGGAGCATAGATGAAGGATAGGTCTTCGCTCCGAGCGAAGCAAAGCAAGGAGTTTAAGCTGATAACAAAATGATGTAGGTAGGTATCATAAAGCAAAACAATGATGAAAGACCGATGAAAGACATTCATTTTAAGAAATAGGTACTTTCGGCATGATGGGTGTAAACAACATCCCAAAGTAATTGCTCAAAATTAAAATTGCTCAAAACTAATTTTTGGCGGGAACGCGGAAAAATCATGTCGCCTCATTGTACTACTATTTTGTTAATCTTGTGTTTTTATTAGTAATGATTAGTGAAATACTTTGATATTTCGTTGATTATGAGCTTTTTTACGTGCATAAGTGTAGGCAAATGATATAATGTGACGTATCATGTGTTGTTGCCAAAACTCCATAGACGTCTCTAGTAAAGTCTCCGCTGCTTTACTGAGGTATGACTTGAACTATGTTTGGACTTGACCGTGACTTTTATGGACTTTAACGTGACTACGACAGTGTCTATGTTGATAAAATATTATCAAAAATGATTATAACTTAATACTTGACACTGGCAAATGCACAACAATGCGACGCCAAAACATAAAAGAAGATAATTGACTACTGTCAATTATCATGTCATTTGAGTATCAAGATCAGTGATGCCAATTTAGCACATTTTGATCTTGCTTAGCATATTTATTTGCAATTTAGCATACACCATATTTTTGGCATGTAAAATAATTATACAATAAAAGTTTATTACCATGAAAATTTATTTCAGCAATATCGTTTTTAACGCTACCACATTCAAATGCCGAAATTGAACGGGTTTCTTTTAGTCAAATGAATGTATTAAAAACTAAGCTACGCAATTATTTGTCGGTAAATATATTAAAATGTTATTTTATACTTATACGATTCGATTTAAAAAGGGCAAAGAAAAACTGCTACTCTTAAGCCGGAAACATACTATCGGACGCGGCTGACGGACGCGACTGACAGCCGAGACTTAGCAATGTGCACAGTCTTAAAACATCCGGCTCGCCAGATCACTCTCAGGACATCCGAACGCTCAAGGTCATCCGAAGGTGACGTCTGCGACTTATGTCCGATAGTGTACACGGCTCAGTGTACTTTCATAGTCTATATACCTACCAGTCGCGGCTGTCAGTCGCGTCCGTGAGCCGCGTCCGATAGTATGTTTCCAGCTTTACGCAGTTCCAGATAATGCACTGCGCTCTGTAGGTACCAAGGAGATCGATACAGTATGAGCAGTGACGCTAGCTCGTCTTCAAGCACTTTAATTGTCGATGAAGACCAAGATACTTACATTTTATTCGATAGCATATAATTAGTTCATAGTCGATTAAAACACATATTTTGTTAATTAACAATAATTTTACTATTTTTGTTCCGTTTCATTTGATATCGTACCCCTTGACGAAATTATTAATATAGATAATGTATCTACTGGTCGCAACAGTACCTAATCACTAAAAATTTAAATTGTAAAATTTTGTACATAAAAAGTACCTGGATTACCTGGATACAATACAATTAGGCAGTTAAAATACTATTTAGTCAATAAAAGTAAAAAAAAAAATACTAATGTCAAAAAAATAAAAATTAGTCAATAGCTATTAATTATAATAATTAATGTCCAAAATTGTTTAGCATCAATATTATAAGAAGAAAAGGGTTAATTAATATTGGTTGACGTTTTCTTGCTGTCCACCATTAATCGCAAAATGAAATTCCGCTTCTTATCGGAGAAACAATGCGGTCTCTTGAGACTAGTTGCGCCATCTACCGGTACTACAGCAAATTTCTCCACTTGCCTTCTACGGTTGCGTGAGGTTCGAAATCGAGCGAAGATCCCAGGCCGGGTGTCGATTCTATTGACACGAAATAGATTGTGTCAACATGATTTGGAGTTGTCATAACAGATGGCGCTTTTTGAAGAAAATAAGATGTGGCGTTTGTTTTAGGGAAGGTTTCAATTCCCCAAAATTCACTGTCCCTTCACTGTATTTTCATCACTTGAAGAATCACAAGAACTTTATCACTCTGTAAGCGAGCCTCTCAAATTTACTTCTTGTTCGCGAAGGTGGACGTGCGATGGTAAGTCGATCTAAATGTGACTTCTTCAGGCAGGTTTTCTTCGTTGTGAAAATAGGAGATAACACAATCACTGGCCAACCGGAGTAGGAGCTCCCGATATATCTTCAGAAAACGCCAAAGAGCGAATGAAAAATATTTTAAAAACAAAACATTATGCAGGAGCCTATGTGGGCTCGCGGGGCGCCTACCCGCACATATGTATAATTATATTTACCTATATATTATATTGTTGGAAGGTAGACGAGAACCAGCCGGCGAATGATATAAAAGGCGGTGCGCAAACGCCGCGCCGACACTTTGCCTCGAGCCACCCTCGTAGATACATCGTCCGATATTTCATTTTTCTTTAGTTAAATTGTGTCGAATCGCTGTCCGATTGTTTAACTATTGATTATTTTTGTTGAATTAAAATTGTCAAAGTAATTCGGTGTTTTATTTTTGAAATAAAATCAGTTCAAGTATCCAAAATCAGAAGTGGGATAGAATCTACGTTTCACACGTTGTTCTATCTCACTACTCTGCCCACATTTTGTTGCAAAGAAATGTCGGACAATGTGATGGCCATCGAATTAGTAGTTTGCACAAAATCTACATGAAGGTAGTTGCCTAAGAGCGAAACTAGGCGCGAGTTAATAGTGAAGTGAAGTGTTGGAGCAGTGCTTGAGAGCTCATTAGGGTGTGTCGAATTCCCACAACCTGCAGGCCTCGCCGACTGACCGGTGGGCATACCGTCCTCAGCAGGCTTTGCACCTGTTCGGTGGG
Source organism: Hypomecis punctinalis (assembly GCA_949316475.1). Taxonomy (NCBI): domain Eukaryota; kingdom Metazoa; phylum Arthropoda; class Insecta; order Lepidoptera; family Geometridae; genus Hypomecis; species Hypomecis punctinalis. Next base: position 10,264 of record CASGGB010000048.1, on the reverse strand, counting down.
CATTGCCGCCTGTCACCTTTGCGATGCCGGCTATTCGGCGGGAATCACCGTCGTCAGCAAGCCTCGTCACGCTCAGCAGCACTTAGCACCAAGAGAGGCTGGTAAACTGTTTGTGGCAGATAACGTCACGGTAACGGACTGCATTGCTGATGCCGTACTTTTCTTCAGAATATTGGTGAGAGCTATCCATTATATTTTTGATTTGATTTTGATTACTTTTACATTTTGCGTTTGTGCCCATATTTACCAAAGGCAAAATAGACCGTGCTAAGTACTAGACTACCGACTTTTACGAATCGGGTTTTGTTAAAATTATGATTCAGGCCCATGCGTAAATAAATGACTGGTGAGTGATATTTTATTGTAAAGCAAGCCACCACCAGATCTGATGACCAAGACCACTCTGTCAAGAGTGTATACAACTAAGAAGAAAAGTGATCATACATGGGGTTATTTTATTGCAAACACGAGCTATTTTGTCTGCAATAGCTAATCATCACGATTATTTTGTTCGGGTTCAGGAACACAGCTCGAACAAAACTACCCTACATGTAACATTTTTGCTGTGTAGGTTACGCATTAAACATTTTGTGAAAAATAATAATGGAAGCCAAGTATGTGCCTTTAAATAGATGTTGTGAAGTTCAACTCATAAGACAGGCATTGTTTTTTCGTGGTGAATATGTCCGCCTTTCTGCGAAAGTCAACTGACATTATTTGACACTCATTTAAATCCTAAACGTACTTATAAGCCGGGATTCTAATGTGAAAATTGTTTTGGTAAAAAAAGATAACGCGTAGCATAAGCAACGTTGAATTTTGATGCAAAATGATCAACGTCGCAATGCCTTGAAGTGGTTTTGGAATTTCGTAGTCTTGTGAAATAAGAAAACTTGTGAATTGTTTTATTTATTTATTTATTTGTTTATAGGCGAGCAGTGTATACTGATGTGCCTATATCAAGCAGTGTCGAATAAAATTAGTATTTATCTGTCAAGCAAATTTTTTCCTTCTTTATCCAAAGATCAAGTCTATTTTTAAATGTGTTTATAGTTTTTGCCGAGATAACATCCTCAGGCAACCTATTCCAATTGTATACAACTCTATTGCAGAGGATGTGGTGTGCAGTGTTGGTTTGTGATGGTGTAGGCTGTAACAGGACTCTATGGCGTCTGCTATCGCGTATATTTTCCTTCAAGGTGTACATGTCGTGGATATCCGGAAGATTATAGAAGCCATTGAGAGTTTTGAAGGTCTCATTCAAGTCTCCACGCAATCGTCGTTCTTCGAGGGTCGTGAGACGAAGAGCTTTTAACCTGTCTTCATAGGTCTTGCGGCGCAGAGCATATGGAATCCTGGTGACTTTTCTTTGTGCACTTTCAAGCAAATCAATATCTTTTTTAAAGTAAGGACTCCACACCTGGAACCCATACTCTAGCAGAGGCCTTATATAGGTTTTGTAAATCTTAATGAAAACATCAATTGTTACTGTCTGGAAAGACTTGCGTATGACATAGATAAATGAGTTAGCCCGTTTGACTATCATAGATATATGCTCTTCCCATTTCAAATCTGCAGTCATGATGACTCCTAAATCCCTCTGTTGGTCTACAGATGCCAAAGCAACTCCATCAAATGTGTATGTCTCTCTGGGGTTGGTTTTACCGAGATGTAACACACTACATTTGGTTGAGTTCAACTTTATTATCCATTCCCTGGTCCAGTTCTGAATACGGTCCAGATCTTCCTGAAGTTCTCCAGACTTTATCATCGCATTGGCAAAAAACTTCCCATCGTCTGCGAAAAAGGCTGACTGACATTCTATGAGCTCTATCAAATCAGTTATAAAGATTCCAAACAGCTGAAGAGCGGTCACAGATCCCTGAGGAACACCGCTGGAAACCATTTTACTTTGAGATAGTGAGCTTCCCACACGAACCTGAAATGTTCTACCTGATAAGAATCTCCGGTACCACTCCAGCAGTTTACCACGCACACCGTGAAAAAGTAAAGAAAGTTTTAGTAAAGAAAAAGCTGGTTTCGATAGATTGTTTTTAGATTTTGAATATGACTTGAGATAGGTACGGGGAGTATACCGTCAGATGTTTATTGGGGAACTGTTTCTACTTTGTGTGATTTCGGAATGATTATTTTCTAGTGAAAGAAACTGAGCCTTTTTTAAAATAAAAGTTAAGGTCAGGTGTGACCGAGCTCTGATAAGATCTAAGTTCTACTTATGTCATTTTTCACATGTAGTCGAAGACAAAAGTAGCAGGCAAGTAAGGCAATCATTAAAGCCGGCAGCTTTGCAGCTGCAGTTTGTGCGTTCTGATGGGTTTTATTTGAAAGTATGTACTTAGGGTTGTTTTTATCAAAAGTGTTATCTATGTAGTTGCCGTGACAAAGAAGAAAGAGAGAGTAAGCTCAACTCTTTTTAAACGCTTTTTCTCTGTTTGTAGTTGTGACGCTGCAGCGTTTCCGATAAAACGCGGGAATGCGTCTCATCGAGGTCACTGAATGTGATGGAATGTGGTGGCCCAGTTGTGAGTGCTTAAATGTTTGATTTTGCACTGGAAAAGGTAAAATGTTTGGTGACCTGTCGACTATAATAAGTCGTAGCCTTGAACGTTTTACACCATCGCCCGGCAGTCGTGAAAGTTTTGGTGACAAGTGGTGTTGTTGATAACTTGTCAGGACTACACCCGATAGGCATGGGTAGTAGCTAGATTTCTGAGTTTTGAAAACCCGATCGCAACACTAGTTTTTCAAAATAACCGGTTACATTCTTCTTGCCAGGCAAAAATAAATCTTAACTGTGTCGAAATAACGGTGAAATTTAATTATCATGGCGCCATAACCAGAGAAAAAACTGGTTTTCTTAGAGCAAGCTAAATTTAACCTTCTCTAAAGAAAACTAAAGTTGATTCTTCACTAACTGTGTATGTAGCCGTGATTAGTTCTGGACCGTCGCCGCGTAGCCGCGTAGCGTGTCGCGTGGGTTGCAACGAAACAGTTTGGTTTTTAGTAACCAGAAAAGCCACGACACGAGCGCGACACGGCGTAGCTAGGTTATTATGTGTAGCAGTTTTTCGACATTGCAAAGAGCAGTTTTTTGGCTATGTAGCTAGAAACAGTTTTATAAAGCTGCTACGATACGTAACGCCCAGTCGCCCACTGCTAACACCCGATAAGCGATAACTTACATATGCAAATAAAGATTTCTAATTTTAATATGATCTACCGTTTGTGCAATATTCATTTACTGGTACAATTTGTAGGGAGTACTGTACACTGATAAACTTGTAATCTATCTATATATATAAAAGAAAGTCGTGTTAGTTACTCCACTTATAACTCAAGAACGGCTGAACCCATTTAGCTGAAAATTGGCAGGGAGGTAGTTTAGAGCCAGGAAAAGGACATAGGATACTTTTTATCCCAAAAATCGCATAATGAAATTCCTGTAGGATAGGACAAAAACTATCGTTACAGTCACCTATAACAACGACGCTAAAAGGCCCAATTATGAAGGCACGATCGTAATTATAATAGCTAATTAGACTATTTCTGTTTCTTTTTCACTTTAGGCATTCGATAAAGAGAAATTTTTTAAGTTGCTATTAAATTTAAGATGGCACCTTCATAATTAGGCCGAAAATTGATTGACGAAACGTAATTAGATGACAGGTGACATACATTTTGACTGCTGAATTTTATAAATGTCACGCTTAGCATATCAAAGGGACGAATTTTCTTTCCTTTATTACGTCAGCTCGAAGAGGAATTAAACTATGGATCGACAATGATAACTGACATTAAAATTAGATAAAATCGTTTTTCCCTTTGCCATGATACATATTACAATGAAGTTTAATAATGGGCCGTCATTTTGACTGAAATTAAAAATAGTTTTAAATCTACCACCATTAGAGGTTTAATATGTATCTTTATTCTACCTTTATGGTACAGAATCCATTATATTATACGAAGAAAACGGATCGACTTGATTTTTACCATGAGTAGTATGGCATGAGTAAACTTATCAACCTTGACTGTAAACTGTGACCTTGACACGAACATACATTTTTGTTGGTTTGGTAAGGATTGAACAGTAATAACAGTGCAACCCGCCTCAGTTGCGGCACCCCTCATATGTCACGCAACTTACCGGCCAGCCTCTCAGCTGCTTTAGTTAAAAAGCCCAGAGAAGCGGCCCAACTTCGAGTGCAAACTTCTAAACTGCCTAGGGGGTAAAGACGCAAAAAAACGGGAGACCTAGAGCACCGCCTTCTAAGCTGTGTGAAAAGAAACCCAGAGAAGCGGCTCTACCTCCGATTCCCGCGCCGCCCATAAGCTTCGGCTACTAAGTTCCCCCGCCACGACAAGGCGGAAACCCGTACACTCTAACCTTATCTTAATCAACAGAAGCATTTATAAGTATAAGGTATTATGATGTCAGGTTAGGTTTGGACAGTGGCAAGGTGCAAGGGTACTTGACTTTTTTTTATAGAGCAAGTGCCTTTATTAATTACCACTAAATACAAGACTTATAATGTAAAACTTCATAAACTACTACTACATAACAAGAAATTGGATCATCCACAGACCCTTGAAGGTATAAAGATAATCCAAATACTCAAGCCCACTGCCAGTTAGCAGCGTGCCCAGCATGCTGGCAGCATTGCCACGCTGATTGGCAATGCTTATACGTTAGCCAAATAAACACCAGCATTTTGGTCACACGTCGGGTACAAAAGACGCTCAGAAAGACTTTTGAAAACAAGACCGGCCACCACGGGCACAATGTCTCAATTTCAAACGGCTCAAATATGTAACCACTGCCGAGGTTAGCATAGTTGCGCCGTTTATGCTGCTCCGAATCGGCCAACGCTCCAACCCTTCTCTGAGTCTCAGAAAGATGTGAGGACTCCAAAGTATCGACGCAAGTCGCGTCTCATACTAAGGGCCGTCTACACTTCCATGGGACCAGCTTCATACCGTCAGGCCTTTTGCCATCACCAAGCGCAAACCCATTCGGTTCGAGTACGACTGCTATATTGGCGGTCGCAAAAGCCCTGCGTATGACATAGTTCACACTGGCGTGGCAACCAATTCGACCAGCGCTTCTTGAGCAAGAAAGACGGTGGTGACCGAGCTGGTCAACTTGAATAGGTGAGAGCGCTCAGCTATGTGCGGCGCGGCAGCAAGGTGGGTCGACTATCTCGACGATATCATCAATACCACCGGTCGAGCCTGGTCACGACCGGCAAAGAGCCGAGGTAGATGTCACAGAAAGAGAGAGGCCTATACCCAGCAGTGGGACAAATAAAGCTGCGAATGATAACCATAACGAAACACATTAGTAGAGATTGACTGTTTCTTGGGTTTGAAATGATTGTTTGCTACAATATTTGTGTACCGTTTCACATTAAATTGGGGCTAATATTTTGTGGCGCACTTACTTTCTTCTTCTTCTTCCAGTGCCTCTCCATTAGTGAAGGTTGGCAGTCAACTTTTTGAAATTCTCCTTGTCTAGGGCAAGCCTAAACAGTTGTTTGACAGTCTTAATGCCTGTCCATTCCCGGTTGTTCCGAAGCCCCAGCATTTTCCGCCTTCCCCTCTTGCGCTTGCCTTGTATTTTGCCCATCATAATAGTCTGCAGGAGGGAATACCGATCATGTCGCAGTACGTGACCGAGGTAGGCGACTTTCCGCTGTTTTATCATTCGGACAAGTTCTAGTTTCTTCCCCATACGGTTTAAAACTTCTACGTTTGTAACTTTGTCCGTCCAACTGATGCGGAGCATGCGACGGTAAGACCACATCTCAAAAGCTTCAATTTTTTTCCGAAGCTCTACCTTCATGGTCCATGCTTCACATCCATACAAGACAACGGGCCATATGTAGCATTGGAGGAGCCTGGTTCGTAATTTAATAGACAGTTGACGACTACACAGAACCTTACGCATATTTGAAAATGCAGCTCGAGCTATTTCGATACGTGTGCGGATCTCTGTATCGCTCACCCATGTGTCCGTTAGCCACGAGCCTAAGTATCTGTATTTGTCAACGTTCTCTAGCATGTTGTTATCGACTTTAGTGTTTGGTCGGATTTTCTGTGCACTTACTATTACTTACTTCGTATCTACCGATTTTAGACCATTACTGTCTTTACAAAAGTGAGATAGCTCAACCAGATCTACATTTTGTATGACAGCCATCAAAGTTGTTCATTCAACGATTGCTTTAGCAATCCGCACAAAGCAATTGATGGCTAACGTCACAGAGGCGGTGCTATATGCTTAAAATGAAGTCATAAACGATTGCTATTACGATTGCTATTGCTTAGGCGGTAGGGTGGCTGATCTACATTTTGGATGAGAGCTATCGAACTTCAAAGTGGTTTATCTACGTATCTGCCGATTTTAGACCATTACTGTCTTTACAAAAGTGAGATAGCTAAACCAGATCTACATTTTGGATGACAGCTGTCGAACTTAAAAGTGGTTTATCTCCGCAAATGTCAAGTTTTGATCAATGCTATCTTCACAAATGTGAGATAGCTCAATCAGATCTACATTTTGTATGACAGCTGTCGAAATCAAAAGTAGTTTATCTCCGTAACTGTCAACTTTTTATCAATGCTATCTTCACGAAAGTGAGATAGCTGAACCAGATCTACATTTTGGATGACAGCTATCGAACTTAAAAGTAGTTTATCTTCGTATCTACCGATTTTAGATCATTACTGTCTTTACAAAAGTGAGATAGCTAAACCAGATCTACATTTTGGATGACAGCTGTCGAACTTAAAAGTGGTTTATCTCCGCAAATGTCAAGTTTTGATCAATGCTATCTTCACAAATGTGAGATAGCTCAATCAGATCTACATTTTGTATGACAGCTGTTGAAATCAAAAGTAGTTTATCTCCGTAACTGTCAACTTTTTATCAATGCTATCTTCACGAAAGTGAGATAGCTTAACCAGATCTACATTTTGGATGACAGCTGTCGAACTTAAAAGTGGTTTATCTCCGCAAATGTCAACTTTTGATTAATGCTATCTTCACAAAAATGAGATAGCGCAATGAGATCTACATTTGAGATGACAGCCATTAAACTTAAAATATCCTAATGTAGGTATCTCCGTAAGGTTAGCTACCTACATTCATTAACTTTCGCGGTACGAAGTTCGCCGGGTCCGCTAGTGATCAAATAATGATCAAGTTTGTGCCCGATCAATTGAAGAGTATGAACGTAACCTGCCAAGTGTTTTGTTACGTCTCGGTCTGTCTATAGAAGTACCTACGTTTAACAATGTGTTGCTATGTGAAATGTTTACTTTTTGTAAAAAGATACATCTGATCCTTATCATTTTCATCTGCACTGTGTTAGCCTTTTGATGGTCCACTGCAGGATGACGGGCATACCCACGAAGGTTGATTTAAGGGTGATGTTCATCTATTTGAAGGGAAATGTGCCCCTGAACTATTAACGTAAAAGCTTTGCAATTGTTTCTGAGTTAGATGATTATTGAGAGACCTTGTTAGTCATTGACACGTTTTGTGACCCCAGCAGTGGCTCAGTGGTGATGTTTTACGTTTCATAGTTCTAATTGTGTTTTCTCTGGTTTGTCTCAGATCGATCGGGATACGGCTTCACGCAGTGCCTCTGTCCCTGGGAAACGAGTATTGCTTCACGTCGTGCCTCTTATTCAGTAAGGGATACTGCTTCACGTAGTGCCTCTGTCCCTGGGAAACGAGTAATGCCTCACGTCGTGCCTCTTACTCAGTGCGGGATACTGTTTCACGTAGTGCTCTGTCCCTGGGAAACGAGTAATGCCTCACGTCGTGCCTCTTACTCAGTGCGGGATACTGCTTCACGTAGTGCCTCTGTCCCTGGGAAACGAGTAATGCCTCACGTGTGCCTCTTACTCAGTGCGGAATACTGCTTCACGTAGTGCCTCTGTCCCTGGAAAACGAGTATTGTCTCACGTCGTGCTTCTTACTCAGATACTGCTGCACTCCGTGTTTCTGCCTCTGAGAGCGAGTAAAGCATGAAGTCATGCTTCTTGCTTGCTAGGGACATGCTCTGCGCCGTGAATCTGTCTCTGTGAGCGAGTAAAGCATCCATTCGTGCTTTTACTTGCTCGGGACGGGCTCTGCGCCAAGCATCTGTCTCTGTGAGCGAGTAAAGCATCCAATCGTGCTGCTTACTTGCTCGGGATAGATAGTTTTCACGGCGCTGCGCCGTAGCTCACTAGTTAAGTATACGCCTCTTGACATTTTTGCTGTCTTTTGGCTAAGTAACGATTGTTTATGTTTCTTTAAGTCATAACACAGGATACACTTCAAACGTGTTTCTTTCTTGGTTGTTTAGTCATAATCATAGTCATGATTACAAAGTGCCTTTGATGAAATTTTGCTTTGCTGCCCTGATCACCCGGATAATCTAGGAGTGAATTTTAATAAGATTTGACGAATCTGAACTGAGCTTTATCCGTAACCATTACAAGAAATGTTTCTTGACAGACTTTGCAAGGCGATACTTGTAGACTTAAATTTTTTTTCGGTTCAGTTTCTTGTTTAATGATTGAATCTTTTTGAGCAAGTAAAACTTCATGTCTGGATAGTTTTTGACTTGCCTTCAAGCCTTTTCTATGGTTTCGTACATATGCAAATCGTTTTCACGTTCGGTACAGATGCTGAACGAGAAAAGGAAGAAACTACTTCAGCTGCGGCTGAGCTACAGCCACAAATTGAAGTCTAGCTGTTTCCGGTACCAGGGCTGTGAAAAGAAAATGAACAGGTTCCGTCTGGGTCTGCACGTCTGGGTTGCATAGAACTACGAAGAGACTTCTACTCAAGCGCGGAATATGAACCCTCCGAGCCTGAGCACCATCTAAGCTTCGATGCCAATGCTTGAGATTGGCCTGCAGAGCTAAGGGAGACCGAGGACGGTCTCATTTATCAAGAAAGGCCGTGTTGGAAGGTAGACGAGAACCAGCCGGCGAATGATATAAAAGGCGGTGCGCAAACGCCGCGCCGACACTTTGCCTCGAGCCACCCTCGTAGAAACATCGTCCGATATTTCATTTTTCTTTAGTTAAATTGTGGCGAATCGCTGTCCGATTGTTTAACTTTTGATTATTTTTGTTGAATTAAAATTGTCAAAGTAATTCGGTGTTTTATTTTTGAAATAAAATCAGTTCAAGTATCCAAAAATATCGTATATGTAAGTATATTTAAAACTTAGATTGAATAAGTATATTTAGTTTATTATTTATAGGTGTTTTCTTTATTAATATCTATTTAAGGCCACTATTTATTGTTCTTGTCGGTTCATATTCGTGCATGGTTGCCTGGAAGAAATCGCCATGGGTGATAAGGCCGCCACTTTATAATCATATTTTTGTCGTATATGTGTAAATAGTGTTTATTTTTTCTTATTGTGGTTGTAAATAAAGCGTTTTGTCTGTCTGTCTGTATGTCTGTATTGCTTGAATTGAGTTAGTGATTTGTAGTAGACATTAAGATAATTTGATAACTGCTCAATGACGTACCTGTGATAGATTTAAGTGCCTAAAATAATGTAGGAAAGTTAGTTATTATTAATTTTAATAACTACGTATATTTTCTGACTGATTTAGTATACAATAACGTGATCTCATTTATGGTTTAATCTAAATTCGGGTTACACAAAGATAAAGTTCCCAAATAGGTAAACAATCATAACCTTTAAAAGGTTATGAATTTTTAGATATATGTGCATTTGTTTTTCTCAAACTCTAGTTAAGTACTGTTATTTTAGTAGGCATCTTAGAAGAGACATCCACCATCTTTAATTCCAAAATAGATGCTAGTTTTGAAATCTACACCCCCAAAAACCTATTAAACGACACCCATGACGACTTTTTGCAAAAAGTGACATCCGCCATCTTTAATTTCATAATGGATGCCATTTTTGAAATCTACACCCCCAAAAACCTCGAATATTACACCCATGACGACTTTTTCAAAAAAGTGACGTCCGTCACCTTTAATTTCATAATGGATGCCATTTTTGAAATCTTCACCCCCGAAAACCTCAAAAGCGACACGCATGACGACTTTTCGCAAAAAGTGACATCCGCCATCTTTAATTTCAATCTACGTGAATACATACAGTACATTTCTACTAAGCGGCCAACCCTTGAATGAATTCAACAATCTCATGCTAAAAGTTGGCTTTCGATAAATATTTGGAAAAACCTAATCTTTTTTAAC
>CASGGB010000047.1:0-25458 GCA_949316475.1 Hypomecis punctinalis | reverse complement strand
GTTTTAAAACTCGTCGGCTCGCTCGTCAATCAGCGACATAACTTTTACGAAAAGGCTTTTTTAATTACTTACCAATGCCAAGTCGATGCCTACCATCTTTTATATGTGTCAAAGCTCTATTCATGTATATTTTCCCGAAAAAATCCAAGAAAACCGTTAGGAAAAAGGGTCTACAATTATTTTTTACGTATTTTGATTAGACAGATACATAATCAAAGGGTACGTACTTACCTTTTTTTCTTATTGTTGGTAGTTGGATGTATCAGAGTAAATTTTCAATTGTAGGTAAAACAGAGCCTCTGTGGTAATTTTGAGTTACGGTCCCTGCTTCCTCTGTATTATATTATCCTGTCTTTGCAACTTTTACATAATATTACGAAGGGGAAAAATGCACGGAAAAAAATAAGCAGATTTTTCGTGGTATCATATTGATCGAGTTTGAAGTATCTAAGTAAAGAGCCATCTACTATTACGTACTAAATCAACTCTAAATTGGAAACTCTTATGTGAAATACAATACTCACTATATAAAACCAAGCGATTTCGAAGCTCAATGCTTGAATTGTGAACTTGTAAGTTACGACCTAAGGTATAGGTTTGAAAGCCTGTCCTTTCAATGTAGGTGAGGGCTAGAGATTTTTCTCACACTTGACGCCTGCAGAAAATAAATATGCGAGCGAGTGTGACCGAGGCGCCGCCCCCCGTGGCTGAGGCTGTTGATCACTTTAGACATAATTGCTAAAGCTTTACTAAGTTGCTTACTTCTCGGTAATTGACTTCTGTTTTTTACGCCTTTAACTGTTACATTCAGCAGGAACATCGGTAGCTAGTTTGGAATTGAGATACGACGTGAGCATCGCCTCGCCCCAGGATCTTCTTCTTCTTGATCGTAAGTATCGTATGCTTCCTCTTTTGACGTGAATACGACTTTAAAATTGCTTCCGTATTGGGTGGCAGGCAAGTCAAAAATAACGAATGATAACAAAGTCGGGGGATACAGTTTGAGGTTGCAGCTTCATATCTATCATCTCCATCCTAAATTTGATTACGCCATTGGATAGCCAGAGTCAAAGAATTGACTATATCAAGTGCATACTAAGAAGCATTTCGCGTCGCCATTATTAGGTCATTTTGCTTACGTAAACGTATTCACGTACAACACACGACTGTGTCCATGGCAAAACAACACGTCATTTTTTTGTGTCTAAATCAAAGCAGTATTTGACCGACGAACCACCGGAGGAGGTACATACAATTCGACGCGTATAGGTATATTTTTTTTTATGTATAACCACGCATAACTTTTTTCATAGTAGTCCGATTTCAATAATTCTATTTTTATTGGAAAGAGTATACTTCGAAATTTGTCCCATTTAAATTTTATCGAAATCGGCTAAGCTATTTTTGATAAATGAACAATAATGTGAAAAATGCTACATTGATCCGTGCGAAATATTCGCGAATTCTATACACGGGTGAAGTCGGTCATGCTAATTTTTGCAAAAAATAATCTTGTTTAAATTCTCTTTGGATATTGTTCCTACACTTGACCTTTGATTTCAAGGCGCCGAATGTCGCAGGATAAAAAAGAATTAGTTATGTAAGTAATGCAGACTTTGGCCTAGCTAGACCAATATTATGCCCTCGAATAAAGCCGGAAACATACTATCGGACGCGGCTGACGGACGCGGCTGACAGCCGCGACTTAGCAATGTATGCACAGTCTTAAAACATCCGGTGTGCCAGATCTCTTTCGGACGTCCGAACGCCCTCGGACGTCCGAAGGTGACGTCCGCGACTTATGTCCGATAGTGTGCACGGCTCAGTGTACTTTCATAGTCTAGGTCGCGGCTGTCAGTCGCGTCCGTAAGCCGCGTCCGATAGTATGTTTCGAGCTTTCGAGAGAGTTAGGCTAGGCTAGTTAGGTTTTAAGTTCAGGCAATATATAAATTAGCCTGCTTTAATGCTAAAATATTTTATTTTAATCAATTCACAATTTAAATAATAATGAAATGGTTTTGAAATCGAATCGAATCGAATGGTATCGAAGGAACAGATCGCGGTACAAAAAAAACGTAGAAGGCGTATTGTGCGCATCTCTCTACTCTTAGCACAATGCGTCATAAATTATATGTATTGATTTTATGCCGTAAAATAGTTCTCTGCGATCCATAAAGCGCACACACACTGTGTACAAATCACTGAAATTACCTTTAATTAAGACTTGAGACTAAAGACTCCTAGTAAAAACTAGAGATTGCTAGAAATCAATGTAATATACGGCATTTATCAAATTAGCACCTGCTAATGGCACTATTGACTATTGAATGGATATTTTATGAACATTCTCTTTCATAAAATGTATAAAATATCGTTGTATAAAACAAAACTGTATCTACCCACCTACCTTGTCAATGGGCTCACAGGGGTTCTCATTCTCATTTGAAGTAGGGGCGATAAGTCCTGCACTGACGTCCCGCAGTGCAGGACTTATCGCCCTTTGAGATAAACTACTTTTAAGTTCGACAGCTGTCATACAAAATGTAGATCTGATTGAGCTATCTCACTTTCGTGAAGATAGCATTGATCAAAAGTTGACAGTTACGGAGATACACTACTTTTGACATCTGTCACACAAAATGTAGATCTGGTTGAGCTATCTCACTTTTGTAAAGACAATAATGGTCTTAAATCGGTAGATACGAAGTAAGTAATAGTAAGTGCGCCACAAAAATATTAGCCCCAATTCAATGTGAAACGGTACACAAATATTGTAGCAAACAATCATGTCAAACCCAAGAATCAGTCAATCTCAACTAATTTGTTTCGTTATGGTTATCATCCGCAGCTTTCTTTGTCCCACTGCTGGGTATAGGCCTCTCTCTTTCTGTGACATCTACCTCGGGTCTTTGCCGGTCGTGACCAGGCTCGACCGGCGGTATTGATGATATCGTCGAGATATTCGACGATAGTCGACCCATTTTGCTGCCGCGCCGCACATAGCTGAGCGCTCTCACCTATTCAAGTACCCTAGTTGACCAGCTCGGGTACCACCGTCTTTCTTGTTCAAGAAGCGCTGGTTGCCACGCCAGTGTGAACGATGTCATACGCAGGGCTTTTGCGACCGCCAATATAGCAGCCGTACTCTAACCGAATGGGTTTGCGCTTGGTGATGGCAAAAGGCCTGACGGTATGAAGCTGGTCCCATGGAAGTGTAGACAGCCCTTAGAATGAGACGCGACTTGCGTCGATATTTTGGTGCTGTCACATCTTTCTGAGACTCAGAGAAGGACTGGAGCGTTGGCCGATTCGGAGCAGCACAAACGGCGCAAATATGCTAACCTCGGCAGTGGTTACATATTTGAGCCGTTTGTCATCTCCGTCTCCGTCTGTCAATCAGCGTGCCAATGCTGCCAGCATGCTGGGCACGCTGCTAACTGGCAGTGGGCTTGAGTATTTGGATTATCTTTAGACCTTCAAGGGTCTGTGGATGATCCAATTGCTTGTTATGTAGTAGTAGTTTATGAAGTTTTACATTATAAGTCTTGTATTTAGTGGTAGTTAATAAATGCACTTGCTCTATAAAAAAAAAAGTCAAGGACCCTTGCACATTGCCACTGTCCAAACCTAACTTGACATCATAATACCTTATACTTTAAATGCTTCTGTTGATTAAGATAAGGTTAGAGTGTACGGGTTCCCACCTTGTCGTGACGGGGGAACTTAATAGCCGAGGCTTATGGGTGGCGCGGGAATCCGAGATAGAGCCACTTCTCTGGGTTTCTTCTGAGACAGCTGAGAAGGCGGCGCTCGAGGTCTCCCGATTTTTTGGGTCTTTTCTCCCTTGGCAGCTTTGAAGTTTGCACTCGTGGTTGGGCCGCTTTTCTGGGCTTTTTAACTAAAGCAGCTGAGAGGCTGGCCATTACGTTGCGTGCCTCATGAAAAGTACCGCAACTGAGGCGGGCTGCACTTTTATCACTGTTCAATCCTAACCAAACCAACAAAAATGTATGTTCATGTCAAGGTCACAGTTCACAGTCAAGGTTAATAACCTTAGAGTCAAGATACTCATACATACAAAAATACCATACTACTCCTAAAAATCAAGTCGATCCGTTTCTTCGTATATTAGTATGGATTCTGTACCATAAAGGTAGAATATAGAAACATGTTTAACCTCTAACGGTGGTATATTTAAAAATATTTTTAATGTCAGACTAAATGACGGCCCAGTATTTAACGTCATTGTTATATTATATACTCGTAGCATGGCAAAGGGAAAAAACATTTTCTCCAATTTTAATGTCAGTTGTCATTGTCAATCCATACTATATTTCCTCTTCGAGGAGCTACAATGGTGAAAAGACAATTTGTCACTTTGCTATAAAAGTCTGCAGTCAATGAATGTCACCTGTCATCTTATTACGTTTCGTCAATCCATATTAGGCCATTGAGGAAGGAATCAGAAGGAGATGGTGTAATGACATTTAGATACTTTGACATGTAATAGTTTAAAAACCGAAATAATAATCATATAGGCGTCTCTTTCAAATGTACGTAATAAGAATAGACCAACATTATACAGCACAGTTTCGCTATAGTGTCTATATTTTTCGTGACGTGTCGCGCGTGCCTGGTCCGCCATATTGAGTCGAAAAACAATAGCGATGTTCTTATTATATCAAAAAAAACTATCGATATTTTGGTTAGTTTTTATTTGTGCTATTGATTAGCTGAAATTTTGAATTTTTATTTCATTTCACTTTTCATGTCAAATTTGACAACTCTGTCATTCCAGAATTAATACAAGTACTTAAAATGGCATGACAGGTGTGAAAGTAACAGCTGTCAAACTAAGAAGTATTATTATCTCCGTAACTATCGAAGCTAGACCATTACTGTCTTAATAGCAGTAATAACACTCAATGAGATCTATTAGAATGTTCTAATGACTGCTGTCAAAGCTTAAAAGTGAATTATCTCCGTAACTATCGAAGTTAGACTACTGCTGACTTCACAAAAGTGACAGAGCGCAATTAGATCTATATTTTAAATGACACCTGTCAAACTTAAAAGTGGATTATCTCCGTAATCATCGAATTTCGACTATTGCTGTCTTCACAAAAGTGATAGAACTCAACGAGATCTAAATTTCGGATGACAGCTGTCAAACTAAAAAGTGGAATACCTTCGTAACTCTTAAAGCTAGACTATTGCTGTCTTCACAAAAGTGATAGAGCTCAACGAGACCTACATTTCGGATGACAGCTGTCAAACTTAAAAGTGGAATATCTCCATAACTATTAAAGCTAGACTATTGCTGTCTTGATACAAGTGATAGAGCTCAACGAGACCTACATTACGGATGACAGCTGTCAAACTTAAAAGTGAAATATCTCCGTAACTAATAAAGCTAGACTATTGCTGACGTGACACAAGTGATAGAACTCAACGAGACCTACATTATGACAGCTTTAAACTGAAAAATCTGTGTAACTATTGACCCTAGACCATTGCTGTGTTAACAAAAGTGATAGAGCTTAAAAAGATCTACATTTGATGTGACAGCTCAAACTTAAAAGTTGATTATTTCCGTAATATTGATAGCTGTCATCTGAAAGATATCATATCTCTCTTTGAGCTTTATCACTTTTGTGAAGACAGCAATGGTCTAGCATCGACAGTGACGGAGATAATCCACTTTTAAGTTTGACAGCTGTCATCCGAAATGTAGATCTCATATCAGTTTAGTGAAGAAAGCAATGGTCTATAATAGATAGTTATGGAGATATTCCACATTTAAGCTTGACAGCTGTCATCCGATATGTAGTTCTTATTAAGTCCTATCACTTTAATTCTAAGTCATACCTCAGTAAAGCAGTGGAGACTTTTCTAGAGGTGTCTATGGAGTTTTGGTAACAACACGGAACGACATGATACGTCACATTATATCACTTGCCCACACTCATGCACGTAATTCAGCTCATAATCAATGAAATACCACAATTTTTCACTAATTATCACTGATAAAAACACAAGTTTAACAAAATAATACAATGAGGCGACATGTCTTTTCCGCGTTCCCGCCAAAAAACTCGTCCTACCATTTTAGTGTGGATTCTTGAATATGACAGCTGCAACCTTGACATCTGACTAAAAATTTTTAGGGTCTGAACCTCAAAAGGAAAAAACGGAACCCTTATAGGATCACTTTGTTGTCCGTCTGTCCGTCTGTCTGTCAAGACTCCTTATCTAGAGAACGCGTAAAGATATCGAGTTGAAATTTAAACTGTATACGTATATTAATGAACTCTTGCTGTTGTGTAAAAGAAAAACTTCTCAGTTGTCGTTTAAAAAAGTTAGAGTCGTTTATATCGTAAAAAACAGCATATTTCGACACTCACAAAAATCAAAACCTACCGGGTACTTCCCGTTGACATAGAACTATGAAATTTGGCGAAAAGCATTGTCTCAGAATACACATATAGGATTAAATCTGAAAACTGCACATTTTTATTTACATCACAAAAAATAGGGCCTCAAAATTCACAAAATATGGGCTTAAAATTCAAAGTGAGTAAATCGTATCATGAAAGGTGTCATATAAAAGAACTTCATTAGCACATGCTAAAACAGGTTTTTAATTACTTTAACAATGTGTTTGTACGGAACCCTCGATGTGCGAGTCTGACTCGTACTTGTCCGGTTTTTTAAATTTAAATAAAAGTTTGCCATTATGTTTGATTCGGCTAAAATTAATTTGTGTCGATAGTTTTATCGATAAGTACGGGGAAATCGATAACTGTAGTGTGGTAGTAACAACACTAATCCGCCGTATTATGTGCGGTGGGTATGCAGGTTTTTCTCGTCGTTAGGGCAACTCCATTCTGATTCCTTCCTCAATGTATTAGGCGTAATTATGAACGCGCTATCGTAAATTTAATAGGAATGTAAAAAGTGTTCTCTCTATCGAATGCCTAAAGTGAAAAAGAAACAGAAATATTTTAAGTAGCTGTTATAATTACGATGATGCCTTCAAAATTGGGCCTATTAGCGTCGTTGTGATAGGTGACAGTTTCGCTACCGATTTTTTAAGGGAAACGGTGATATGAAAAAGATAAGATGAATAACTATTAAAAAATATAATAAAAAGGAACGGGATAAAAAGTATCCTATGTCCTTCTCCTGGCTCTAAACTACCTCCCTGCCAATTTTCAGCTAAATCGGTTCAGCCGTTCTTGAGTTATAAGTGGAGTAACTAACACGACTTTCTTTTATAATATAATATATATATATATATAGATAAAGTGGAATATTTGGCGACTACAAGGCCCGTTCTTTTAATTAATATTGGAAGTACATAGAAATATACATCACGAATAAACTCAAGAATTTTGCGCCCTTATTGTAAGGAGACTGCACGTCCGTGGTGATTTCGACAATAGTAAAGATAAAATAATATCTTCAATCATATCGTCGACTCAGCTGCCGCTGCCATGTGCTCCGTTGTAGCACAGTAAATCTAGCTGTAGTTGTAGAGACCAAATTACTCAATCAATTCTGACTTCAATATTCAAAATATTCAGTTCATGAACATATTATACAATATTGAACAAGCTATAAATATGGCTATTTATTATGATTGCTGAAACGCTTGGCCAATTTCTTTCACAATTTCCTCTCAGATAAATTCATAAATAAAATCTATACTTAAACAGTAAGTGCTTTATCTTTCTTTATCAAAAATGTTTTTGATTGGAAATACCCGTTAAGGTACCAAAATATTTTATCTCCTGGGCAATTAAATGGCAGTAAATTCACACTATGCACCTGACAGTTCAAAACTACTAACTTTTATGGTCAGTTACGCACCTAGGGTCCGTTATCAAGTATATTATTTTTTGCAGTTGGAATTTGTTTTGATCGGGTGTTTACCTTGAATTATGAATTTTTTGGTTCCTAATTAGAATTTAGAATCTAGCTGTAGTCTAAATGGTATATCGAACAAATTTGGTACCTACCTACTTATTAATTTATTAATGATGTTTTTTTCTACATTGACTTCTATAGTTGGTTGGTAGAGCTTTTTTGAAGAAATTTTTGGACTTATTTTTTCAATGTGCCTAGATAGATAAACTCTTTATTGATTCACATTCACACAAACATAAAACAGAAAAAAGAGAAAAATAGCTATATATGCTAAAACATGTGAAGCCACTGGCGGCCTTTTCACTGAAAGTAACAACCTTACGATGGAGAGAGATAGGTACAAAAGAAAATACGACGAGGTGTGCTAATTTAGAGACACTTTAAAAGTAAAACAAAATAAGCCTAATAAGCCTAGCTATCTTGCAAAGTGGAACCAACTGTGTAGGTTGTAGTAGCTCAAAAAATCCATTAAAATATTGTAAATAAATGGGCAGAGTAAAATAACCGCATTGAATGCTTAATTTGAATGGAATTTCGTATTTTCTAATTTGATTTTTGTTCAAGGCCGCCATCACGCCGCCATATTTTACAAGCAATGTTAAAAGATAATAAGATCCGAAAATATGAAATACCTTTAAGTGAAGATTGTTATGAAAGAAAATAATAGAAAAATCATTTTCCAAAACAAATTATTGAATACAGTACAAGGTAATGGCCCAAGCTCGATATATTTTTGCATTATCTCTTTTTGGGTGACACTGGTGCTGGTGCTGATCTGTTAAGATATCATCCATGCATCAGATATATTACGTCCACTACTGGACATAGGCCTCCCCTATAGATCTCCAATAATACCGATTGGAAGTGGTTTGCATCCATCCTGATCCTGCGGACTTGATGAGATCATCTGTCCACCTCGTGGGTGGACGTCCTACGCTGCGCTTGTCTGTATGTGGTTTCCACTCGAGAAATTTTAGACTCCATCAGTTCTCCGAGCTATATTATGTATGTTAGCTAAGGGCATCCTTGATGCTACATATTTTAGAATTGTATTGAGGTAGGTATTCCAAATAACCCTATAACTATAATTATGTACCTAGGTATAACATTTTAAGAACTTTATTTTGGAACCTTATCTTAGTAACATAATAAATTGTATAAGTAAATACCTCTCGACGCGGTTATTTGTAAACGATACAGCCTACTTTTAAGACTAGTTGCTAAATTATTTTTTTCAAGTGCATTACATTGCCCGCAGTACAGTCCTTGCCTGATTATGACTATGACTCACGCAGGTCACCTTTTACCTTTTTGACGAAACTTGTAATACTAAGATGTACGTAGGCAGATAAGCTTATGAAAACATGGATGTAGGAAATGTTATATTCAATTAAATGTTTTAAAAAAAGATTAATCAGCCCACTCAATACCTCTTTGAAAAATAAGCTCAATCCAAAGGATGTTGTAAGAAAATACATCCATGGCTCCACCTTACCGCCAATTTAGGAAGCAGAATATTGTGACAGTTGAATAATAGTGCAAATGTCAATTATCTCAAGTTACCTACGACGTATAATGTACCTTACCTAGTAGTTTTTTGCGTTGTGGGTGGGGCAAAGCCACTTTAGGAAACATCTTGACTGAATTACAATCTATGAAAAAGCAGGTAGAGCACAATGACATATAACATAATATTAATAGATCCACCAAGAACGGTAAGTAGTAGATGGTAGATCTACAAAGAGCGGTACTTAGTGCTATATTTTCCACGCTGGCCTAGTGCGGGTATTTACAATATTTAAATTCACACTATCCCATCGATATATATATTTTCTTCCAATGTCTCTCGATTTCTCGTTATACCGACCAATTTTTCTAGCTATCGAAAAGCCAGTTGTATGAAAATACGTGAAATAATTACAAATACAAATAACAATACAACAACGACCATAAAACAGAACAAAAGTAAGTAATTAGAAAAAACGACAGAAGAAAGGCACAAAAGGAGGTATCATCGCTAAAAACCTATCTATATACCTAACCATAGCGATTGTACCGCGAGCGCTAGACCACCCCGGCCATATTTCCTTCATCCATGTGAAAGGCAGATTTCTCGCTTGCCAAAATAAGTTGCAAAAATGAAGTCCATAAAAAAGGACCACACGAGATTCACAGGAATATTATCATCCAAATACGGCGCGAACTCGCCAGCTCGGGACCGAAATAAAAGAATGCGTTGGGACTTCTTTTTGGGGGATCGCGCTAAAATTAGAAAGCCAAGTGTGGATGACACTTGGCTCGGTCGAAGTGCATTCACGCTGAAAAGCTGGAGTTACACACAGAACCGTGTATATTTAATATACAGGTATTTAGGGCCTTATTCTGTACATCAAAACTAACAACTTTTGTTCTGCGACTTTTGTCAAAACTCAAAAAAAAAAAATTGGTGTTCCATAGAAAAATATCGTTCAGCCGCGGCCCGCGATCAAATGAATGGAACAGCTGAATTTTTTTTTTGGGTTCTGACAAATGTTTCAGAGCAAAAGTTGTTAGTTTTGATGTACAGAATAAGCCCCTAAAAGGATGCTAATTGATTAGAAATAACCCTGTATAGAATCGGAGCGGAAGCTTGTATGAAATTATGAAATGCTTATTGAAAGCTTATTTGTAGCAGAAAGTTTTTTAGTCAATTTTGTCCTGAGGTTAACATAGTTAAGTAATAAGTATCTTACGAACGATAATAATATCGAACGTCTTGGGTCGAGAAATTTGGCTATTACAATACTTGTGATTTCAATTTTTTAACTTTTTCGAAGTATTGTAGGTACTTAATGTTTTTTTTTTATATTATGGACATATTGTTTTCTGTGTCCATGCGGAGTTTACCTTATAACTCTTATAAGTAACGTCTGACATGGCTATACGGCTAATTAAACAACCGAAACCCGCAATTTAACGTATCATCCAAACCACCCATCCGAATACTGACCTTCCCAACCTTTTTTTTTCCTGAGTGATCGCTTAGAGTACTTAATAAAATTCAAACAATCTAAGAGCGATACTGTTCTGTAACCTTCGAACAAATATCTATCCGAGTGTCCGAGCCAAAACCCTGCCCAAGTTACGTAGCGGCAGGCTTTTTAGTCAGTCCTAAGGCTCGGTTACAAGCACTTATTAGGTGACATACTCGTAACGTCGAGATTCGAGAAAACGGGTCATTGTGATATATTTGTAATTAAATATTTGAGTTCTTAATTGTTAATATAAATATCTAAGTCGGTATGTATATAACTTACGTTTAGAAGTAATATCATGTCGAGCAATCTTTTTTAGTTACGATGAATTTTATAAATGTTTGACAGGATTAATTAAATTTTATTCGCATTTCTTTTTTCGATTTATTATGACAATCGTATTTTTATTATTAATTTTTGATTTTTTTATGACATTGTTTGCATTATGTATTATTATTTAATTTTCAGTTTTTATTGAAGTTTTTACTAATGATTATTGTAATCCTAAATGTATTAAGTACATCATTGTATTCAATGTTTATTTATACATATTAAGACCGATTACAGAGGCGCCAGCAGCGTAAATTAAATAGCAGCGTAAAAAGCGTTCTCTCTATCGAATGCCTAAAGTGAAAAAGAAACAGAACTATGCTATTTAGCTAATATGTGTATAGTTACGCTGGCGCCTCTGTGATCGGGCTTATTACGTATATAATTTGACGTGTAAATTGACATTTCATCAATAAATAACTTATGACGGCGCTCGGAATTTTTTTTACTACTTGCACTAAGGGACTGTGGCTCTGTAGATATATTTTGCTCGAATTCTGTACCTAACGGATGCAGATCGTTTAGGAACACTAGTTAAAATATGGCGTTGCTGCTCTATAATACTGACGCGGACGGAACCTTAGTAAAGTCATTCTTTCTCACACTCAACCAAAGACTTGCGAGCGGAGTGCGCCCACGTTGCGCCCGCGCACTGCACAGACAACAGAGAGCTTACTGTCGCTGCTGCAGGCCCGAGCCTGACGTCAGGCGACCTTGCGGGTCATTTAGCAGGATAACCCACACATTTGGGACGCTTTGTACTTACTGGGGCTTTTGTATCGATCAGAACTTATCTCTTTTAAAAGATAGCGAGGAATGAATTGGCTATCTGTTATATCGGGATTTCTTCGGACTCAGGATTGATGTGGAATTCTCTACCCCAGTCCGTATTCTCCTTATTACCTACAGAGTTATTTATCATCATTATAAACTACTTTTACTATGGGGCCTACCCCGATTCGAGAAAAAAAGATGTTGCTAACTAAATTGCTCAAAATCGGCAAAACAAATTAGGTTTGAATAATTTTATTTTTTAAGACATTTCTGTCTTCGGTCATTCACTTTACACAAAGATAAACAAATACCCACAAACAACATAATAAAAATTAGTATTAAATAGCTGATTAGTTTCTCGAAGTTTGGATTGGCCCTCATCCATTTGGCTTAGTATAGAGATACACCATTTATAAAAAACACTGTATAGATCTTCAAATGTACTCGTAGAGTAAGTAAACGTGTACCTTGTAAGTTCAAGCAAAGAAGATATAAGTTCAGGTAAGGGAAGAGTGACGTGTGGTTTTGGGCCCTAGGATCCCTTTCCGCTCAGACCACCCCTATAGTTTAATAGATGTCCCTCAATATATAGTTTAAGTATACAGCTCTAGACCTCCAGTGCTTTACGCGGTTTACGAAAACTTTATCTTGTAGGAAATCGATGTACGGAATCTGCCCGTCAAACCGTTCCATTTCCACAGAACAGCAGAACTAGATCTCTCTTCTGTGTCCATTTCTATCTCAAGGGTTTCATGCCTGGCAGAGATTGCTATTAGCGATAAGGCCGCCCTTTGTTGCACTGTTTTGTATATTTATTTCTTCTTATTATGGTTATTTCATGGTGCGCAATAAAGCGTTTATCTATCTATCTAGCCTTCGTAGTTCGTACGCATTCTCGCGTAACAATACGATAGGTACCTACTTAAGCAAAATGTATACAGAGTTATTAATCCTTGTACGGGCTAATTCTGTACATCAAAACTAAAAACTTTTGTTCAACGACTTTTAACAAATTTAAAAAAAAAAATGTTGTTTCATGGAAAAATATCGTTCACCCCCGACAAAATGGAACAGCTGATTTTTCTTTTGAATTTTGACAAAAGTCGCAGAACAAAACTTATTAGTTTTGATGTACAGAATAAGCCCCTAAAAGGATGCTAATTGATTACCAATAACCCTTTTGTAATACCTACAATATATCCAAAGGTATTTACGTAATTTAATATGTAATTGAATTTGGTAAACAACCAGACATTTAGCTATCATTATGAGAAGTACAATACGCAAAATAATGTGCTGAAATTCCGCTGCTCTCTGGTCAAATTGCAACTTTAGAGATGATGTCAAAAGCCTTATAGGTTTGAGGGAGAATTCTGCGGTTTCACGCTTATATCTGCATCAATGATGCATCGTTCCAGTAATTCGAATGTTTTTCTTCTCGATCCAAATATACCTACAGTTATTTGTGTCAAGTCGCTCACTTCTAAACACGATTTATAACTTATTTTTCCCTTTGACTCATGCTCTAATTGCTTATTTACGTGGAATTATGTTTTTGCAATAGTAATGTTTAATTTCCTATATAATTAGATTAGTTTGCGTAGTGTTTATTACTTCTTACATATATTATAATCTTATTACGTCGATAGCAAATGGGATTTTATATTTCAAATCGAAAGTATATCAATTAAACTATTTTTTCCTTATAAAACACCATAGCCATAATTAAAGCTTAATTAAAGTAACTGTTTCCGTGTGACTATTAAATAAGTAGGTACAATAATTAAGTACCTACTAAGGGAGGAAATCATGATACACATACAAATTATGAAATATTTGATTGCCAGCTATTGCACTACCAGTAGGAGCATAAGGACATGTAGGCCATGTAAGACCAGTGTTTGCTCTAGCTCCTATAGGCTGAATCAAACTCCTTGACGTCTATGATGTTAACAGTTAACTACAAGCTGCGCAAAGCTCAATTCTGACTGAAGGTCATTTTAAAAGCTCTGCGAGGTTTCGTAGCTATCTTCAGAGCCGCCAAGAAGTTTGATTCAGTCAATATTGACTGCCTCGGTGGCTCAGTGGTTAGTGAACCTGACTTCTGGATCAAAGAGGCGTGGGTTCGATTCCCACCCAGAGCAAACATTTTTGTGATGAACATAAGTGTTTGCTCTGTGTCTGGGTGTTATTTAGGTACTATCTATATAAGTATGTATTTAATATTATGTATATGTAGGTAGTATATCAGTCTCTGGCAGCCATATTACAAGCTTTGCTTAGTTTGGGGTCAGATACCGTGTGTGAGATGTCCCGCAATATTTATTTATTTATTTAATACCAATAGGAAAACTGGTAGGAACAAGAGGAAACATCCAATTTATGTAAAATTTCGAAGTCAAACCAAATAAACCTTTGTCATGAGGTCATGTTATATCGAGCATGTCTACGGCCTCTACAAGACTTTGATAATCCTTTGATAAATCTTAAATCATTTGAATCACAACATACTCTTAGTGACATCGAGTTATTTATTCCATATTTAGGTAAATGAGTAAATAACAGGTAAAATGCCGTTTAGCGTGTCGTATCTCGCGGTCGTAATGAGTAGATTGGTCGTAAATCCTAATACAACATGTCGTCTATTTTATCTTCAGAGAGCTTTTACATTAGGCGACTTAGCAGCGCTGCAGCACCAAATGTATGTAGGTGTATGTCTCGTGCCGCTACATTGAACGTGAACAGATAAGAATTTTGGTTTTGTTTTTTTTTCTCTTTTTAAACACAGAATAACGCTCTTGCAAATACGCTGCTCATTTTGTTTTGATAAGGTTCTAGGTTTAGGTTGGTTCGAGTGAGCTTAGTTTTTTTTCCAAGGAAAACCGGACAAGTGCGAGTCAGGCTCGCTCATCGAGGATTCCGTACAAACACGTTATTAAAATAATTAACAACCTGTTTTAGGATGTGCTAATGAAGTTCTTTTATATGATACGCTTACATGATACGATTTACTCACTTTGAATTTTGAACCCATATTTTGTGAGGCCCTATTTTTTGTGATTTAAATAAAAATGTACAGTTTTCAGATTTATTCCTATATGTGTACTCTGAGACAATGCTTCCCGCCAAATTTCATAGTTCTATGTCAACGGGAAGTACCCTGTAGGTTTTGATTTTTGTGAGTGCGAAATATGCGGTTTTTTACGACATGAACGGCTCTAACTTTTTTAACGATAACTGAGAAGTTTTTCTTTTACACAATTGCAAGAGACCGTAGATATACGTATACCTACAGTTCAAATTTCAACTCGAAATCTTTACGCGTTCCCGAGATAAAAAGTTTTGACATACACACAGACGGACAGACGGACAACAAAGTGATCCTATAAGGGTTCCGTTTTAGCCGTTTGAGGTACGGAACCCTAAACATGGGAGTTAGTCCTGTACTATGAGATATTGTACGAGTATTAGGTAGGTAGGTATATGTTGAAAGTTGAAATTCCATATCAATGAAGCAAGCTTAGTGTTTTTACGCAAGTACTTAACATATAGAACAAAGGTGATCGCTTCCAAGCAAAAAACAGGCTTTTTTCAGGAGCACGCTACCAAGGCATTTACTACTTTACCTATCTACTGCTGCCGTGCGGTTGAAAAGTGTACAAACTCCTTTACGATGGCTTGAAGCAGTCACGATATCTGTTCATCACTGTTGCTGATAACATTATGTCTTTCCGTTCACAAAACGGACATTGTGGGTAGCCGGAGCCAAAAGAACCGCAGAGCGTTTGCGTAGGCGTCCCTTGTTCTACATTGACTAAAATAGTTTTATAGCAGGTAAGGGAGAAACTGTTTTAGTCCTCCAAACAGGTGGTAGATAGATAGTACCTGTTTTGGTACCTACCTAACTGTTTAACTCATTCAATGCCACCCCTATATGCGAGTAGCTCCCAGCGATGCCGCCGTATACACAACGTGAGCACGCTAGACGTGCTCTCGGCATTACAAGATGAAATTACATGGACACGCTAGAGGTGTTCACCGGCACTATATGAAGGTAAAATCATAAACATTTATTTTACAGCTTTAATTGTGCTTTTTAGTTAGTCTTTCTTGGTCTACATAAGAGATACAGTGTTTCTGCAAGTCCCTGTTTTTTTAAAACTTCGGTTATGGCACGAAATAGATTTCACGGTAAGAATTTATCGTAATTTTCCCTGTTATTCTCAAACTTTAAAAAAAAAACAAATTAAATTTTAAGATTTTCTTTACAGAAAAGACGAAATATGTGCCTGAAACAGAGGAATATGACGATGATTTGACGCAAGCAGATAGCCCCCCACCAAATAAACGTCCAAATCTAGAACGTGAGTAATGTAGATAAAGGTCTCTTTATCTTTTTCAAGTACATTTATTTATATAACTTTTATAAAAGTTTTTTTTTCTTTTAATACTTTATGTATGTATATAATGTTTCTATTTTCAATAATTAAACATACAACTTTTTTGAGATTTTTTAGGAAAATGTTCTGAACAATCAACAATTTTTTTTATTAAAGAACAAAGGCTAAATCTAATACATACTTTTATGGCAGTAAAGTGTTCTTAGATCATAATATTGCTAGTAATTTGGCCTGGTTTCCTAAGCTTACTAGTCCAAAATACTTTTATTTCATCATCATCATTTCAGCCATGGGACGTCCACGGCTGGATATAGGCTTCCCCTAAAGATCTCCAATAAGACTATTATTTGCGACTCCAAAAATAATTCTTATTAGACCTTAACGTTTATTGCTTGTACAAATAAACATTAAAGCCAAGTTTTTAATTTTCCTTTTATAAAGAAAAAAAATATTACACAAGTTTTCAAACTTATTTCACCATAATTATAACATAATAAAAATGTATATAATGTACATTAATAACTATGTAAACTTACACCGAAAATTGGTTAGAACGAAATCTAGTAAGTAGTTTTTTTAATCCATCATAAATCGTAAATTACGAAAACTTTCATGGACAAGTCCAAGAAGATTTGGCTGATTCCACTTGACCGATTTTTTAACACAAAATCCGCAAGTGCTATGTTTAAAAAATCTGTTAATTATGATATTTCAGTATCTGTATCAGCCTTTTTAATAGTCCACTGCAGGACGTAGGCCTACCCATGAAGAGTGTTTGGGCCATATCCACCACGCTGGCCCAGTGCGGGTTGGTGGATTCACATACGCCGTCGAATTCCTTCTAAGGACGTATGCAGGTTGCCTCACGATGTTTTCCTTCACCGAAAAGCCAATGGTGTGAAATTCCGTACATAAGTTCCAAAGAAACTCATTCTACCTATTTCTATTTCAGTATCTACCTATATTCAAACTTAATATAATTTTTTACCCTGATTTTTTTGTGATGTACAAACGTTTTTTACAGAATACATCAATCACTCTTTTGATGATTCTCAAGAAATATTTACGGAGCCACAAAATGAATATTCGCCTCTTCACGGATTACCCAGCTCCCAAAAATGGACAGTGAACATGACAGACGATGTTGCTGAATACCATAAAGAAGAGACGAGCACTATGACTGGCGACAGGTCCATACATAATAAATATAAAGAAGTTGGCACTATGACCGAATCGGAGCGTACATGTACCAACAATGCTAGCATGGAAAGCCAATGCAATGAGTTTTTTGGAAAAGTCGTGGCTTGTGAATTAGGAAAATATCACGGTCAAGCTCGATATAATAAAATGAAAGCAATACTTGATATTTTTAAAGATTGTTAAAAGTTACAAATAATCTTTAAAAATATCTAGTATTGCCAAATATCATTAAAAGTTACTTTTAACAATCTTTAATAATATTACTCGATTAAAAGGTTTTAAGCCAAAATAGTTTAGGTAAGAGTTGTTTTTTGTAATTGAAACAAAAAGACTGATTTGCTGATCAAAAAGTATATTTATTTAAAAAAAACACTCATTTAAATCATCTATAGTATTCCTATGTAATTTAGATTAAATTTAAGCTTAGATTCTATGTGTGTAATACTCTATAAGTACTATGTATTATTATTTTTAATAGTTATGATACACTCTGAAGCATTCTATGCACAAGCCTGGCTGTTGTGGGCAGGTATCGCAAGCAACAGTCACCATCACTCTATCTTTTTTAGTGTTCCAGCAATGTTTGCATCTTCTTCTTTTAGTTCTGCCTTTACTATCTTTTTGTAATGCCATTAGGCAATGAACACTTTGATTTTTAATTTTTTGTAGCGGATCAATATATGGCTCTACAATTGATTTGATGACACTTAATCTAAAATCATACAAAGTTGATTTGTGGGTTGAGAAGTTATTGTACAGGAAATAGGCATTGATCATTATTACCTGCATAATATGAATGATGACTTTTTTGTACCATCTAAGAGACTTATGCTCACACGAATAATATGCCAACATTTGGTCATGCCGATCAATCGCATTCATATTTTTGTTGTAATGTATTATCATTTGCGGTTTTTCTTTTTTTTGCCCCCTGCGATTGGTAAAAATATTTAAATTTCCATTATATTTACTTGATATAGCTAGAACTTCCCTTTGGTCCAACCATTTTATTATACACACATTGTTTTTGTGTACAATACACAATTCGCCTTTTTTTAACTTGGCTTTTAACATTGCTTTTGGGTTATTTTTTCTAAATTTTCTAAGTGTGCCTGTACAGTATGTATTATTCCTATATAAATCTTCCGTCAATTCAATACTTGTATAAAAATTATCCAAAAATAGATGGTGGCCTTTATTTAAATATTCATCCATTAAATGCATAACTACTTTTTTGACGTGGTTTGTTCCTCCCACAATAGCGTCAGATGCACCGCCGTACAAGTGGAGTTTTAATACTACCCCTAACTGGTCAGCCAATGCATAGAACTTCAGACCGTACTTATGTTTTTTTCCTTTCATGTATTGCCTAAAGCGTAATCTGCCTCTCCATAGCATCATAGATTCGTCGATCACTATATTACTTGTCGGGTAATATAACTCCGACATTCTTTTGTTAAAAAATAATATTATGTTTTTAATCTTATCGAAACTCGATGTTGCTTCTTCTAAGCTAGTGCATAACATTCTTAATATCAGTAAAAACGTATTTCTTGACATTGCCTTAGAAAATAAATATTGATTAAAGAATATGTCCTTTTTCCAATAATCGGAAATTCTATTAAGTTTTATGAAACCCATATGAAAAAGTAGACCAAAAAACAGTTTTAACTCGTCGCACGTTATTGGTTTCCACAAGCTACTTCTACTTTTCGGGGCGCGTGCGGACGTTTTCTCTCGTGCCCCGTAATTGTTCGTGCAGTCTGTTAGTAACTGGAGCAACTCCGAGTTGCATATAGCATCAAAATAGCCAATAGGCGTATCGGCGACTTCTTCTTTGAGACCTGGAGTCTGTGTGAATGGTAAGTCCGGGTAGTCGGCAGGATTTCCTGGGCACCATTCGTGATCGGGTATAGCTGATTCTGCAGGTATATCAATATTCTCCAGCTCCGGTTCTGGTTCGGAATCATCACTATCCATTTCATCTAGAATATTTCCTCTTAATATACCATACAGCTCAGCGTCAGACAAAAGCGGAGTTGCTTCATTTCTTGGAGGAGATGATTCCAGAGCTACCATGGCTCCTAAAGTTTCTTCTATGTCGAGAAAAACCAAATTTGGGTCTTCCCAAGAGCACGATGGCGTTGAATAATCCATAGGGTCCATGACCTAAAGCGTAAAATTAATGTTTAAAATATCGATCGATCGGCACTAAGCACACAAAAAACTACAAAATTGCATATACAGTAATACCACAAACTTATGAAACCTGTTGATTTAGGTTCTGAAAGTTAACAGGTTAGGAGCAAAACACAATACTTAATAATTAATTTAAATGTGTAATTAAACGACGGGCATTAAGTGCACATTATTCCTATGAATTTCCTTATGAACATTAAACATGTTGAAGTACTCGTCTGAAAGCGAGCGCCTCCCGGCACTTGTCGGTGCCGTGCGGTAACTATTAGGCATTGGATTAACGATTAACGGACTTCTGTATCTTTGCGGAAGTTAACATCTTTAAAAGTTAGTAAAAATGTTGACTTCGGATTAACGAGTGCCCACCTACGCTTATGTGATAAGTGGAACGGAGCGCTTTCCATATAAGTCGAATTCACGGAAGGGTGCAATTTTTCATATACATATAAGGTATGTTTAATTGTGACTGGAGACTAAGTATAACAATGATTTAGAAAATTAATGTGTGAAAACTAATTGTAGATAATATGACAAACTAGGTATACATAGAAACTCGATTAACCAGGCAAATTGTTGTCAGTAGGCATCCAGATAATCGAATGTGTGAATAAAACTTTTTCGGTTTTCATGTGTAGTTTTATGTCTTTATTAGATTTTAAAACAAGAACACATCAACGAAAATCAATGTATATGAAAAAATTATATCATTTTCTAACACACGATATACATATGCACGTATTTATGTATGTGCAATTGTACATCGTAGTTTTATGCCCTGGAGATAAATTCTCTCGTCCAGAAGCTAAAAAAGTTAATTTTTCAGACATAGGTCGCGGTTGGTAGTCCGGATAATTGCGCAATCGTATAACTAAGGGTCGGATAATAGAGTTTCTACTGAATTATAAACTGTTTAAACACAATTGGAAGTTGTTTTGATGTAACTCAAAGTTGTAAGAAGGTTTAATAAAATGTCACTAGTCAATGTTTTTTTCTTCTACGTAATATTGTAATTGAATTAATAAAAAAACTTTTCAGTTAAAAACGTGTAAGTAACAAAAAAAAAATCGTGTAACTCCGAATGCGCGTTTGTCGAAGTAGCTTAAGTCGGGGTATTACTGTATTTTATAGTAATTGTAAGGATTAATTAATATCACTTACCACTGATGCACTGCTTTGGTCCGCTAAGGGTAGCCGTCGAGGTGAAGGCGATCACAAAAGTCCGTTAACACAAGCCGGGGTCGTCGTAAGAGCAATCAAATACAGTCCAAGAACACTAGCCGGGGTCGTCACAAGAACAATCAAACAAGTCCGAAACAGTAGCTGGGGTCACAGAGGGAGCAATCTAACAAATCACTAAATGTGAGAAAGCGGGAGAAGCTTGCGATGTCGAACACTTCGAACACTGCAATGATGGCTCCTATGCAAAATTGTGTAATCCAACCAATATCTGTCTCAGTTATCCTTAAGGTGCAAAACAAAGATCAATGACAAGTCTCTTTTTTATCAGCGCTTTTGTTTAGCGGTTATAAACAATAGTGCTAGCTGTAACGGTTCAAAATTTCTTTTGCAACTATGCATAAGAAATTTTGAACCGTAAGTTCTTCCGATAGCGCTTAAAATGGCTTGTACGCAGAATAAAGTTTGAAGCAGCGATTTTGTCGGTAATAACTAACTGATGCCATTATTACCTATGGCGGCCTTTTTGCCACG
Organism: Hypomecis punctinalis; assembly: GCA_949316475.1. Classification (NCBI taxonomy): domain Eukaryota; kingdom Metazoa; phylum Arthropoda; class Insecta; order Lepidoptera; family Geometridae; genus Hypomecis; species Hypomecis punctinalis. Next base: position 3,902 of record CASGGB010000047.1, on the reverse strand, counting down.
TGAATTCTTAGAAATATTCATATTAGATAAGTTTGAGCCGGTGATTTTGTCGGTAATTTTATCTAACAAATGCCATTGTTACTTATGTCGGTATTTTTGCCAAGTGCATTCTTAGAAATACATTTACATTGTACGGATAGGTACAATTCGGGGAGTGTGCACTGTGCATCAGAGCTTCATGATCAAATTCCGTCTAGTCCTTTGTTTTACCGGATCGCCAGGATCAATAAAAAGCGATTTTATAGTAGATGATTAGCTACCAATGATTAGAACAAAACGTTTTGGTTTCACTTTTATTGTACGAACGGGTGCGGGAACTACTTGAGTGGGTCCTTCCGGACGGGTGCAAGGTGAGTGTTTTCAAGTCGCAAGTGAATAGGTTTCTTCTAGGAAAGTGCGTCATCCCAGACCACATCAACGTTTAACACCAAGTCACAACTGTGATTTGATGTGAATGTACAACACGTGAAGCGCTGGCATATTTTCCATTAAAAATATAATTTCATTCACTGTTAATTCAGTCGCACGAGGAGTTTTGTTTGATCATTCAGTTTTAAAAAATAATAACAAATGTGACGGTGGATTTCGGCCACGGTCAATTCAACGCGTCAATACGAAATTAATGTTAATGCATAGCTAATGGTTCAACAAAATATATGGTGTATATAATACCTCAAATACCTATGTGTTGTGTGAAAATAAAAATGCTCTACCGGCTGCAGCCCATTGGTAGGTGCTGTTGTATATTTAGATGATAAAATGATGCATATCATCTAAACTTTTAACTTCCACCTTTTTTTGATTGAAAAATGCAAAAAACAATAAATTGTATTAGCAAATCCAATTTTGATCCTGACGCATGCATAATTATTCGAAATATTGAAGCGGGGCAAATTTCTTTGAAAAAGTAGCCATGTCTTTTGATAAATTTACTATTAATAAATATCAATATAAAAGGTTGAGAACTATCGTAGACGAGCATACCTGGCGTGTTCGCGGCACTGCACAATAACATTTTTTTGATAACATAAAAAAAATCGTTAGATCTTATAGGCCACTTCATAACTGTTTAGCTTACGGCACAAGGTTTATGCTCTGAGTTTCTTGACAGAAAACATACCCAAATCTTTGACTTATCTTGAAAAAACCGAGAGCACGCGTGGCGTGCCCGCGGCATGGCGATAGGAATTTGCCAAAACATGCGACGCGTGTCGGCGGCATTGAATGAGTTAAACGAAGTTTACTAATCTCCATGTAGCGCTCGTAGCGTAGTTTGACTATAGGTGTTTAATTGTCAGCGATCACCGAAATTAAGCAATGTTCCGCACGGTCAGTATTTGGATGGGTGACCTCGGGTGGCATTTTCCAACTAAGCGCTACCGTGGCTCGGATGACGTGGACGTTAAATTGTAAGTCCTGGTTGTTTTAACCGTTTAGCCATGTCAGAGGCCTTCAGGCGGTCTAAAAACTCTAACAGCGGATCTAGCCACCCGAACTTACTTACTAATCATCAGACTTCGTTTGCCACAGCACTCTGTGTGCGGTATTCGTGGTCCTGCATTGACATGGTCAACTCTGGTCAACAACCTAAGAGAAAACAACAAATGATACCTCTATCAAAAACAGGTAGGTAGGTATAAAGCATCCCCTCTATTTCAAAATGCCCCGTTGGAAGTGGCTTGCACCCAGCGCGTAAAATCCATCCCATTTAAAAATTCATTACCTAAATATCTGCTTTGTCGAGAATCGAACCCAGGACCCCCGGCATCAAAGGTAGAAGTACCCATCAGGATGATCGTGTGCGTATATCTTTAGACTACGATGAAATTGCTGCTTGAAAGAATGCCAAAGAAGAAGCTCCATAATTCTTGAACGCATTACATAATATCAAGCAGATTGTGGTCAAACACAATGTTACTTGTATCTTACGGACCCTGGATTTGAAATCAAGAATTCTCGATTCTAGCGCGGGCGTAATCCCACTACAACGCGGTTATACAGGGCCACTAGTAACTTCGCAGAACCTCTTAAGGGCGACTTTGGTACACCAAGATGAACAACTTTTACTATGAGACCAACCCCGAATTCACTAAAATCAGCTGTTCTATAGAAAAACTCCATTGACAATTGACAAATTGTATGGAACATCTGATTTTTCGATCGAGATTACGGGTTTTGTCTAAATGTTTCATCAAGACGAATGTACTAAAGTTGCCCTTAAGAGGATTATGCGTACTTAATCTATCAGTGACCCTGTATATGTACATATCTCTCGTCGATTTCTAAACATCATATCTAGTTTTTACGATACTCTACCCACTATTCACCTAGTTTGGCTTCCGTTGAGCAACATCTCAACAATACTCGTATATAAAAAAAATCAAGATTCCGGTCCCACTCATCTCCAAGGCTAGTCTTCTTCCTGGTTGCTTATCTCGTAGGCTGCTACGATTACATCTCGAGCTATACAGGGTTATTTCTAATCAATTATCATTCTTTTAGGGGCTTATTCTGTACATCAAAACTAATAACTTATGTGTAAAACTCAAAAAAAGCTGTTGTTATATAGAAAAATATCGTTCACCCTCGACAATATGTATGGAACAGCTGTTTTTTTTATATTTGACAAAAGTTGTTAGTTTTGATGTACAGAATAAGCCCATAAACGGATGCTAAATGATTAGGAATAACCCCGTATACCTATTCAGTCTTATTAATAAAAATTGCCTATTCCTTCCTTAGTCCGAACTTACACTTGGACTAGTTAATCCGAGAGTAGCCAAGGAGTAACTTAGGTTTAGTGACGTTATTAATAAACTCGGAGTAAGCTCGGACTAACAAAGCTATCCTTACTCCAGGATTAAAGCGTATACTATGGCAACCCTTGCATTTTAAAAGTAAAAAGAATGAGTCAGTGAACGATTCCAACGTTATTTGACAGTGACAGCGATGTATACGATGACAGTATTTCATCTTTTTGAGTTGTGACAATTTGGTTTGCAGTTTTATCTGTCAATTCAGTTGTTTATGTTTTGTTCATGTTGTTTTCGAGAAATTGGCGGATAAACCGTGCCTCAAATTATTAAAATATCAGTGAAAATCTTTTGAAAATGGAGTCAAAAAAACGTGCTCGCTCAACTAACTGGGATGAAGACGAAAAGGTAAATAGCTAATTGAAATGTATTTTATTCTATGCTTAGTACATCATAATTACATCGTGGTATTTATTTGATACTAACTAAGCAATTACTTTTTGTTTTAGCAATTATTACGTTCGATCTTTAAGGAATACTCGGAAATAATTGAGCGTAAATCCTTGGATTATAATAGTATCAAGAAAAAAAATAAAGCTTGGGAAGAAGTCCACAAAAAGTAAGTACTTAACTTCTTAATGTTGCTTATATTTAAAAAGTTTGATAGTAAAGTAAATTTTTATTGCTTCAAACTGTGTCCGTACATAGGCGTAACAAATGGTTAGTCAAAAGTTACGCTTAAGAATCATCTTTTATTCTAGATTTAACGAGTTAAATGGACGACCAAGAGATTTGAACCAACTGAAAGTGCAGTGGAAGACCATGAAAATAAATGCCCGAAAAACATTTAGCACTTTTCAAAAAGAAGCCAAGAAGACTGGCGGTGGAGCAAGACCAAAGTCACCCGATGACTCGGTTGCTGAAGTCAGAGATTTATTAAATCCTGCAGAGCTGCTTATTGATATTAATACTTTTGACTGTGATACTGCTGTAAGGCTATTTTTTATTCTTTTTAGTCTAAATGTGTATTGCATATAACCATGTCAATAATATAGTTTTTTTTTTTTAAATAGATGCCTAGTACATCTAAATATCAAGCTGAGTCATCAAGCAGCGAAACATGTATGATTACAGAACAGGTCAGTAAAC
>CASGGB010000046.1:0-34735 GCA_949316475.1 Hypomecis punctinalis | reverse complement strand
GTGTGCAAATATTTCCGAAAAGCATTTTTCTAACCTTAATCCACCTACGCCGCTTGACTGGAAGTGCGAGTTATGCAAGAACAAAGTGCCCAGAAAAGATAACAGCAACACTCCGCTCCGTGTTCGGGTGGAAGAGGGTGGATCTAGTAGTATTACCACACCAGTGCCTATTTACAGTCCTGACGCTCAAAGCCAAATCAACCTGGACCTTTCCCCTGCTGAGCGATTTTCTGATGTGAACATGATTAAGGCGATTTCGGATCAAGTTATGAGGGCAGTTAAGATGGAATTACCAAAATTGCTGGCTTCAGTTATTAAAACAGAACTGGAACCCATTAGGAATGACATCCAGACCTTAAAAGAACTCAAAAAATCTGTTTCGGATCTCAGTTCACAGCATAGTGATATGAAGAAATCCATCACTGAGCTGCAAAGTTCAAATGATCAGCTAAAAACTGAAAATTTTGCTCTACGCACTGAAATTAATGATCTATCTGATAGGTTGAATAACTTAGAGCAGCATCTACGGGAGAAAAATCTTGAGATTCATGGCATACCTGAGCACCGCTCTGAAAACTTAGCTAGCGTCCTACAACAATGCGCGAATGTTGCCAACTATCAATTAAATTCAGAAGATGTTGTCAAATGTACAAGAGTGGCGAAACAAAATAAGGACAGCAAGCTACCTCGCACTATCATCGTTAAGTTTAAGAGCGTCCAGCACCGTGATGAATTCTTCTCTGCGGTGCATCGATACAATAAATCCCACCCTAAGGATAAACTCAATACCAACCTGTTGGGATACGCGGGTGACAGGGCTCCTGTTTACATATCTGAGCATCTCTCACCCCAAAATAAAGTACTGCATGCCCAAGCTAGAAAGAAAGCAAAATTGACGTCGTTTAGATTTGTGTGGGTGCGTAATGGCCGCATATATATTAGAAAGGATGCCACCTCTCAATATATTCTCATAAGAAATGTCAAGAGTTTAGATTTAATCAAGTAAATTGATTTGTTGGGACACTTTATTGTCATTGAACATTTTTTTTTTTTTTTTTTATAACATAAGGTATAATACTTGAAATGTATTTTTTTTTAACAAGGTATTTTATCTAGAGTTTTCATTTTTAAAAGATTACTGATTGACTACAACTGTGATGTGATTGATTCAGATATATTATTGTGTATTATTTATGTTCAACAATATTTGTATCATTATCATGAAGTAACTCTAACTGTTTTGATTATAACGTATAAATTAATTCACACTATTTTTCTTTTTGGTACTTTTGTTTAATTACATAAATGAATGGTATGTCCTAGGTATAGTCTCTTATGGCTTTATCTATTTTTTATCAAAATTTGCGTGGTTTACGAACCAAGGTTCATGATGTATATAATTCATTACTATGTCAAAACTACGATGTGATATGTCTCTGTGAAACTTGGTTGGATGATTTAATTGACTCTTCTGAAATTATTGACAATCGGTATCAGGTGTTTCGTTGCGATCGTTCGAAATCATTTAAAACGAAATTTGATAAACATCATGGCGGAGGTGTTTTACTCGCTATCTTAAAAAAATATGACGTTCATTTGAAATTAGATTGGCAACTAGACTCAATAGAAAACTTATGGGTGCAAATAAAAATTAAAAATAGATTAATAATGAATACGGTACGGTATATCTACCAAATTACTTACCATCTTCCACTTATATTGATTATCTGAACAGATGTCAAGAAGTGCTTTGCTCTGCAAGCTGTCCTACTTGTGTTATCGGTGATTTTAACTTGGGAGACTTAAAATGGTCGAAGGAATTAGGATGTCCACTCTCTTATAACTGTGATAAGTCAAGGGCCCTCTCTGAAATGTTGCAGTCAACTGCTCTGCATCAACTCAATGACATTTACAATCATAACAAAAGATTATTAGACTTAGTCCTCTGTGATAAGCCGGAAGTTTGTACTGTGTCGAAAGCTTCAGCAATTAGTCGTTTAGACGAACATCATCCCCCAATAGAGTTGATCTATCGTTGCTCTCTCCCAACACTATTGGTAAACAGAGAAGTAGAGAAGCTTTGTTTTTACAAAACTGATTACGAAAAATGTATTATCGAGCTGAATTTAATCGATTGGGACCATGAAGCTAAAACTTTAAATAGCGAAAATTTTGTTCAATTATTTTACAACAAACTTTATTTAATTATAGAAAAAAATACTCCAAAAAGTAAGACTCGTAACTCTAAATTTCCTGTATGGTTCTCTAAAGAACTCATTCTATTGCTTAAAAGAAAGGATAAGTATCATAATAAATTTAAGCGTTATGGCAACCCTCGTGATTATGATACTTTTTCTTATTTTCGAAATGTTGTGAAGGAAAGCATGGATAACTGCTACAAAATTTATATTAAACGTATTGAAGACGATTTATCTAATAACTTAAAAGCCTTTTGGCGCTATACGAAAAGCAAGCGAGTAACTAATTCTGTGCCAAGGCAAATCAAGCTATCAGACCGTGTAGCGGATACTGGTGGTGATATTGTGAACTTGTTTGCTGACTATTTTTCATCCGTATATAGCAGTCCGTCTGATGGTCAGTATTGTCCTAACTTTGAGCCTACAAGTTTTTCAACTTACTCTATTTGCATATCGGAAAAAGACTTGCTAGCTCGGTTAAAAAATCTTAACACTACAAAGTCTGCGGGGCCCGATGGTATCCCTCCAATATTTGTACGACTTCGTGCTCCAGCTTTAGTTAGGCCCTTATCATTGATATACACCAAGTCCTTGACTGAAGGCATTTTCCCATCGTTATGGAAATTAGCAAAGATAACTCCTGTCTATAAGTCTGGGGATAAATGTGATGCCACTAATTACAGACCTATCAGTATCCTCAGCTGCTTTGCTAAAATTTTTGAAGGGATAGCATATGATCATGTCTACAATCATTTAAAACATCGTCTAAATTCTAATCAACACGGTTTTGTCACTAATAAATCTACAGTCACTAATCTCCTAGAATATGCTACCTATATTAGTGAGTCCTTTGAGGATGGCATCCAAACAGATGCAATTTACACGGATTTTGCTAAGGCCTTCGATCGAGTGGACCACCCGACTTTGCTGAAAAAGTTGTGTCGCTTTGGTATACATGGTACTCTACACAGATGGATAAGCTCTTATCTTTTAAATAGATCTCAATTAGTATCATTGTATGGCTATGATTCTGTACCATTCATGGCTTCATCGGGTGTACCACAGGGCTCAAATCTGGGCCCCTTATTATTCTTAATCTTTATTAATGATTTATTAGATCTGCTGAATAGTGAGTTTTTGGCATATGCTGACGACATCAAGATATTTAGACGAATTTACTCTGGACATGATTGTGTGCAGCTTCAAGAGGATCTTGATATAATTAATGATTGGTGTGTTGTAAATTTCATGTCACTTAATGTAAGCAAATGCCAAGTAATTAGTTTCACTAAAAATAAATCACCTGTCATTTTTGATTATCACCTAGATGGAAGAATTCTGAGTCGTGTTGAGTTTGTTCGCGACTTAGGTGTCATGTTTGATGCTACGCTTTCTTTCAGGACACACTATGATTATATTGCTAATAAGGCAAATAGGATGTTAGGATTTATTATTCGGACAGCCAAACCATTCAGAAACAGTGCCTCTTGGATTATATTGTATAACAGCTTGGTGAGGTCCATTCTCGAAAATTGTTCGTCAGTATGGTACCCAATTTATGATACGCATATTGATAGACTTGAGTCTATTCAGCGTAGATTCCTAAGGACATTATGTAGTAGGCTAGGTCTTAGGCGTAGGATTGGGGAATACTCCGACAGGTTAATAAAGTTTCAATTGAAGAGTCTTGAAAGCCGTAGAATGGTCTCAGACCTCTGTATTTTGTACAAGATCGTCAACGGAACACTTGGTAAAGAATTGCTTAAGAAAGTCGATTTTAAAGTTCCCTCTCGTTCTGTTCGTAAATTCCAGTTGTTTAGTGTACCAGCGGCCCTAAATAATGTGTCTCGAAACAGCCCTGTGAGTAGGATGCGCCGCGCTTACAACCATTTGAGTGTCCCTGTAGACATTTTCTCACGTAGTTTTTATGCCTATAAATTGTCAATTGTTAATTCAATCAAATAAGTTATGATTTTAGTTTTGTTTTTGTACTACTCTTTTTGTTTATGTATTAATCTATTATTGTTTTTGTAATTTTTTTTTTCTTTTATTCACTTGTCCACTAAATATAAGCTGTGTACGGTTATCATTGGACATTAGGTTTAGAAAGTTAGGCTAAAATTTAAATTGTAACATAGTTATAAGCTTAATGTCTGTTACCGAACCAATTGTAATAAAATAAAATAAAAAATAAAATATATATATATATTCGCGTCGAATTGTATACCTCCTCCGGTGGTTCGTCGGTCAAAAATGGCACACGGGCGACCTCAGCTGCGACGCTTCTCTTTTTGCACAAACTCTACTCAAAGATTTGAAGATTGATTATAATTATTAAAGGAAAAGCTCGCTGTCCCAGATGACACGTTAAATTGTAGGTCCCGGTTGTTTCAACCGTTTAGCCATGTCAGAGGCCTTCAAGCGGCTTAAAAACTCTGACACCAGGGCTAGCCACCCGGCCTATACGAACTTACTTAAATACTAGTACTTAGCACGTCTATTCAGCTATAAATGCAAAATATATTAAGGTAATATATAACATAAATACATCGTTCGGGCGACCATGGCCTACATACTGAAATATCCAAAAGTGTCTAATCTCTAATGATATTTATTTGACATTTTTTAGCGGCGATTATGAAGCTAAGTGATATGATAAATACGTACTAAGTACAAAATGTGCCGTGGTGGTCTAGTGGTGGTAACGCTCACCTTACAATCGTAAGGTCGTGGGTTCAAATCCCGGATCCGTACCAATGAGTTCTTAAAATTGTGTTTGGATTTTCACACTATGCGTATAGCCATGTCTTCTTCTTCTTCTTAGTTTTGGCGTCGCATTATTGTGCATTTGCCAGTGTCAAGTATTAAGTTATAAATAAATTGACACCGAGATCTGGCAAGAAAAAACAACAAAGAAAGGTATCTATATCAACGCCATTATGCTCAATCCACCAGGGAGATAAATCACAGCACGACAGCCCAAGGTATTTTGAACAGTCACAAATAGAAGATCACAGTATTCGAAATGAAAATAAAGGCACTGAAAAACATGAACTTCCGGGCGCTACTCAAATGGCTAGAGATGATAAAAATACTTCCGCGCCTGAAGAAGAGAAAGAGAAGAACAAGGAGGAACAAACAAAAGTTAAAAATAGGATAGTCATATTAGCAGACCAACGCGGAACTGGATTACAGAAAGCGCTACAGCATTTGGTTGGCTCAGACTATGAAGTATTATCATTTTGGAAAGCAAATGGAAGACTAGTAGATATTTTAAACTCATATAAGAAAGAAATGACAACTTTAACAAAAAATGACTACATAGTCATATTAGGTGGTATGAATGACTGTAACCCTGAAAATTTTAAATTCGTACTTAACAGTTTCTTGACATATTTTGTTTTTACTAACATAATTGTAAGTGATGTACCTTTTAACAAATTTCTTAACGAAGAAAAACTAAATTATGAAATCAGACATATATGTATGAAACACAAGCATGTTATATTTACCGATATGAATTATAATAAAGTTGTTCCCCATAAGCATGTTATACGTATAACCATCTGCAAATCTATTGCTAGAGTATTGAGCTATTGTAGTTATAAACTAAAGTTAAATGAGGTTAAAAACCAAATGATCAAGACAAACAGAAATAAAACTGTAATTGTATCTAAGAGTGTGGGTACGCAAACCGATTTCAACATTTTGAGACACGCAGTAGATAATCATGAACCTGAAAGTGAAGCAGCAGGAACATTTTTTCGTTGCCAAGAAAGCAATTAATGTTTTACACCAAAATATTGACGGTTTAATGAGTAAAGCAGATGCACTTATTGTTCAACTTGACGAACTTGAAACTAAACATAAGTCCGTTGATGTGATAGGTATAACAGAACATAACATGATCAATAGCGATACTGCTATAGTAAATATACCAAACTTTACTTTGGCCGCTAGTTCCTGCGGGAAAATTCGTAGAGGTGGGTCGTGTATACTAGTACATAAGAGTCATAAATTTAAAGAACTAGCGGATGTAAAACGGTGCAGTAAGATCAATAATATAGAATGTTGTGCTATCGAACTAATCGAACAAAAATTAATAATAGTATGTATTTACAGAGCTTGTAGAAAATTACTAGCTTCCAAAACGATATTCTATGAGAGCTTTGAGAATATACTGCGCCAGGTTTGTTTAAAAAACAAAAAAGTGCTTATCTGTGGCGATTTTAACATTGACCTTTTAGAGGACAACAGAACTACAGACACTTTTAGAAACATAGTTAAGAGCTATAATCTTAAAATATCCCTTCAGGAGCCAACAAGGCCAGCTAGTGGCACTTGTATCGACAATTTTCTCCATAATGTTCGAGGTTCTTCGTGCGAAGTGATGCAGCTAATCCTGTCTGATCACACAGCGCAATATTTTATATGCCCGGTAAAAGAATTTTTTCCGTTTAAGTGTTGGTACTCTTTTAGACGTGATTACTCTGAGGAAAACATGATTAAATTTAAGGATAGTTTGAGTACACTAAGTTTTGGGGAAGTTTATGCCATCAAGTGCCCTAATGAAGCTTATAATCACTTCTATGAGATATTTAAATTACTGTATGATCTGTGCTTTCCTCTAGTTAAACGTAAATATTTTGTCCACAAAAAACCTTCATGGCTGTCAAAAGGAATTAAAATATGCACTAAAAAGAAGAGGGCATTGCTATGGAAATATAGAAAAAAACCATGTATCGAAAATTTCAAAACTTTTAAAAATTATACTAAACGGCTCAAAACTATCATGAAACTAACTCAAAAATCAATAAATAACTACACAATTAAAACGGCTACAAATAAATCCAAAGCAACATGGAATATAATAAATAAAAATACATTTCACAAACCACCTAAAACAGATATTAAGAAAATAAAACACAACAATGAAGTATTAACAAATCCTAATGATATCGCAAAATCATTTAATGATTTCTTTGTAAATGAGGTTAAAATTGGCAATCAAGACAATGATGCCGTTAAATTTATAAAGTGGAACAATCCAAATTCAATGTTCATGCAAAGTTCGACTCCAGAGGATATTTTCAGAATTATCAATTCGTTAAAAAATACCCCAAGCACAGGTTACGATGAAATTACAACTAAAGTCTTGAAGTATGTTGCAATTATAATATCGCCAGTACTAAGCCACATAAATAACCTTTGCATAGAGTGTGGTTCATATCCCGATAAATTAAAAATAACTATAGTCAAGCCACTTTTCAAAAAGGACGACATAGAAGTCATGAATAATTTTAGACCAGTTGCTCTAGTACCAGTGTTGTCAAAAGTATTTGAAACTTACATTCACGCTAGTTTGTATTCATACATGGACAAGTATGATATTCTTGTCGACGAACAAGTTGGTTTTAGGAAAAATAAGTCCATAAACATGGCCATTTACAATTTGTTAAAAACTGTTATTACAGCCAGGGATAAAAAACTACCTGTGTATGCTATGTTCATGGATTTGACAAAAGCCTTCGACTATGTTGACCATGAAATATTATATTCCAAATTAGAGAAATACGGAGTAAGGGAAAATCCTCTAAACTTAATTAAATCTTACCATTCGAATCGGGTGCAGTACACACAAATTGTGCAAATAAGTCCTACATCTAAAACAGAGAAGAAATATTTGTCATCTCCTAGCGTAGTGAAGTGTGGGGTACCGCAAGGCAGCATAGCTGGGCCATTATATTTTATTTCTTATATAAATGACTTCCCTAAATCTATCAATCATCCAATGGTTCTTTTTGCTGACGATAGTACAGCCATTTTCGTAGGTGATAATGATAAACCTTTAGAGCCGGAAATAAATTTAGCATTAAGTAATTTAATCAATTGGTTGACATGTAATAAATTATTAATTAATTTGGAAAAAACATATATAATGACATTTAATAAGTATAGAAAATTGACATCTAGGATTAAGTATTTAAATAATGATATTAAGGAAATTTCAGTTACAAAATTTTTGGGCCTTCACATTGACTCTGATTTAAACTGGAATAAGCAACCAGAAACTGTTTGCTCCAAATTAAATAGTTATTCGTACGCCTTATTCATGTTGGGGAAAGTTGTGAACCAAACAGCAGTGCTTACTTCGTATAATGCCTATGTTACATCGACCTTACGATATGGAATTATATTTTGGGGTAACTGTACCGAGAGGGAAACTGTTTTCAAAGCACAGAAAAAATGTTTAAGGTCCGTATGCCATTTAAAGACCACAGATTCCTGTAAGGAGTATTTTAAGAAATTAAAAATATTGACATTTCCGTGCCTGTATATTTATGAAATCTCACTATTTATGTATTTTTGATAATCTTTGCTATTTATAAGGAATAATTTGCATATGTTTCAAACCATGACATCAAAAAGGAATCATAATAAAATTTGTATGGCACCTCACAGTACTGCATTATTTAACAAAAGTTTTTTAGGGATGGGTCCAATAATTTATAATCATTTGCCCAAATCAGTGCTGGAATCGGAGAGTGTACCTACGTTTAAAAGAAAAGTTCTTGAATTGTTAATTCAAAAAAGTTACTACAGGGTAGATGAGTTTCTTAAGGATAAGCTACCTAAATAGGTCATACTTAAATTATATGAACGGTTTTAATGTTTACTATTTCTGCATTTGTTTATTTATTTTATAAGTAAATGTAAATTAAAATGAAAATTAAATTGAGATTGATTGTGTATTAGAATAAATAGAGATGTAAATGTGTAAATTTTTAACATGTTTTGTGACTACTAAAATATTGTATGCCCTTGTTGGGCGAAACTGTTGGTACTGTAACCTATTTTTAAGACCTTTATATTTGTAACACAGTTTAACAATAAACATATCTGAATCTGAATCTGAATCTGAAGTTTTAATATTTTTTGATTTTTTATTAAAATAGTCACTGTCGTAGTCTCGTCATAGTCCGATAAAGTCGCTGTCAAGTCCAATCATAGTCCAATTCATACCTCAGTAAAGCAGTGGAAACTTTACTAGAGGCGTCTATGGAGTTTTGGTAACAACACGGAACAACATGATACGTCACATTATATCACTTGCCTACACTCATGCACGTAAATCAGCTCATAATCAACGAAATACCACCATTTTTCACTAATTATCACTGATAAAAACACAAGTTTAATAAAATAATACATGAAGCGACATGATTTTTCCGCGTTCCCGCCAAAAACCCCATAGCCACGTCAGAGCCTTCTGGCGGCATAAAAACGTTGACACCAGGACTGCCCACCCGACCTATACGAACTTCTTATAATTGGCCAGCTGCTTTTCGGTGAAGGAAACTCGTTCGTAGGTAGGCCCATATTCAGCAGTGGATTATTAAAAGGCCTCTATAGTACAGTCAGTAGGTACTTTAGTAAGTTCGTATGGGCCGGCTGGCTAGCCCTGGTGTCAGAGTTCTAGTAGGTAAGTACCTAATTTGTTCTGACTCGAGTAAGTATTTTTGAATGACTGAACAAAATAAAGAAACTGATTGATACCAAATGAAAAAAACACGCCTAATCTTTTTTTTTTTACTGAGAATAGGTACATTAATTATTTACTTCCTTTTTTGCGCTTTTGACTGAATATGGCAGAGAAACTTAGAAATAGTAGATTGTATGATATGGGAGCAAAATAATATGTTTACGGCGAGGGCGCTTTTTTGAATCCAGAGCGAAGTGAGGGATTCTTTAGTAGAATCCTGAACGTAGCGAGGGATTCAAAGTACGTCGCCCGAGCCAAAAATATATTTAGCGCCCGAGTGGTACACTCTACTTTTCATCACCTCTATGAGAAAACAAAAGGCGCCTCATAATTTACTATAATATTATTATTTAACAAAACGTAGAGTAACAACTTTGAAATTAAATGGTATAACAAAATTGAAATTATATGGTATCTAATAATTTATAACAAATGACTTTGACTGACGCACTTTTTGAATTTGGAAGTATTTGTAATGTGTGTTCAGAGGAGTATCGCCAAGAAAATGAATGAAAAGAATGTAAATAGGTATAAGTTTTCATTTGTTATATTATTAGATACAATTTAATTTCAATTTAGTTGTTATTCTACGTTCTATTAAATAATAATATTACAATAAAATATGAGACACCTTTTATTTTCTCATAGAGGGCGATGAAAAGTAAAGTAGGTACCACTCGGGCGCAAAAATATATTATCGGCTCGGGCGACGTCCTTTGAATCGCTACGTTCAGGATTCTACTAATAATACTCGTAGCTCTAGAATCCGTCACTTCGCTCTGGATTCAAAAAAGCGCCCTCGCCGTAAAAATATTATTTTGCTCCCATGTGATACAATCTACTATTTTTTGCTTGTAGTTTAACTTACTGTTACATTTTTGCTATTTATAGTTTAGTTTCGTAACGTGGCAATAAAGACTTACTTTCCTTCACAATTTTCCTGTAACGTACCTACCTAACTATACTTAATATACAAAAGTTTAGCTGGTTCGCCGCCAACATACGCCGCTAGAGGTTGCATGCTAATTGAAGATAATAGCCTCTTTTAAGGTCATCACTTGCTGTTATAAAATGCATCAATTTAGGTAATAGGTACCGTCTTATTGTAGGTATACTTACTATACTCTATAAAATTTAACTTGATCTCTGCGACAGTAGAAGATTGACATTTTTAGAGTTGGGATAGTGGTGGAAAAAATCGATTTTCAAACAATGTTGTAATGAAATCGAATTAGTAGTTGTAGGTGAGAAATTAGATTTCATTTACTTACTATTATTTAAGATTAAATATGTACACATGTAAATAATGTTATGATATTAATTATATACTCATAATAATGTAACGATAGTATTTATCGACGTTTCTCACTATTATCGATGCTAATGTTACATATAATTGGGTTTACTTTAATTACACATGTAAAAAATATTATAATATTACAATATACAATAAAATTAATGATAAATCAAGTTTTATTGAAAATATCGTCAGTATAAACTATCGATATTTTAATTAAAACTCTATCTAAAACTCTGTGGTCACGATCATACGTCGCCCATCACTAATCGGCATGCCCATAAAGTATGACATTGACAGGTACTGTCTGCACTTTTTCAGAAATTCAGGACTTCATAGGCGTGATTTTTCTGACAGCTGTCGCAGAGATCAAGTTAAATTTTATATAGTATAGTACCGATATTATCTAGTAGTATACCTTTCTATCTAGTAGTATAACTATTTTATAAAAGATTATTGGACGCTCGAAATGGGCAGGCTGTTGAAACCAATTTCTTGTAACATCTTTTTACACGGCTTAACAATAAACATTTTCTTATTCTTATTCTTCCTACCTAATATTTTTCACCAAAAATGGCACAATCGACTTCAACAAATACTTCGCTCCTATCGATATGTTATACCTACCTATAGTTATATGTATAATACCATTTTTGGATTAGTACTGTTAATTTCATCAAATCAAAAACTGCTCCACCGATTTCTAAACCTATAAATAAATAAATAAATAAATAAAACGTTTATTGTTCCATAAAAATTTACAAAAACAAGTTGAGCACCATATACCATTTTTGGATTAGTACTGTTAATTTCATCAAATCAAAAACTGCTCCACCGATTTCTAAACCTATAAATAAATAAAACGTTTATTGTTCCATAAAAATTTACAAAAACAAGTTGTACACTAGTTCCCACACAAGGGTGACCTGTGTCGTGGGACCTACTTTTAAAGTATTATCTACCTGGTAGACTACCAAACAAAAAAATCATCAAAATCAGTTCATAATTGACGGAGTAATAATGGCAAAAATATTTAATAATTCTTACAAAAAAAGAACAGTTGAATTGAATCTCCTTTTTTGAAGTTGGTTGAAAATAACGTGCCCGAAGCAGATTCTGTAGCTGAGATGATGATGATGGCGATCAATGAAAAAAACTGTAGTCCATGGTGATCGTGTATTTATTCAATATAACTGATATAAAATGAAGACATATTTTCGACGTTGCTGTTGAATTTATTGAAATAAAAATTCTGGAATTATTAATAGAATTATCTCTGAACCAAAGAAGATAATAATACTGAACCTAATACTGAACCAAAGAAGAAAATAATAATAATAATAATACTACGTATCTGAACCATGAGTGCGCTATCTGTTGACATTTTGTGACAACTTTTGAATAACAAATGACAACCATAGAACTTAACCTAAGGCTATTGATAGTAGTTTTGCTACTCATTCACAGATGTCACGAGCAAACAATCTCGTAAATTCGCTCGACAACAGATGGCACTAGTAAGTTTCGACACTGCATAACTGTTGTAAAGTTTTACAATCGCATTATGAATTGATGGAAAAATGTAGAGATATGGCTTATTTTTGTAATCTTTATATTCTAACGATCGAACACAGACTTTTGTCACTATAACTGAACTGCTATACCTACCTGTAACTGTTGTTAGAATAAGGTACTTAAGGACAGTCCTTATTCTGAGATTGTACCTACCTGAACGCTAAAGCAGGGTTGTTTTTGTTGGGTTTGTTGTAGGTATAATATAGGTGTTGCTTTGCAAAATGGGTACAGGGACTTTTTTCCAGCTTGTATTCTGTATTTTTATGGCACTTGTGTCGTCACGCGGAACTTTAACAGGCTATTATCTTCATCAATTTGTGTTTAATTGACAAAAGAAAAAATACGTCTTTAATATTTTTTGATAGTCTAGCTTACGAAAATATGTAGGTACTTAATTGTATTTTTTTAGTCATCAATGCCATCATGCCTATTATGCTCATAAAAAAATTATGAACATCTTTATAATGGGGCCATAAAACCGGAATTAAAAAATAACATCATTACATTTATTTTATTGATTTCGAATTGCATTTTTTTACGGGACACCTGATTACTTTTTCTAGAATTCTTGGTTGGCTCCATAGTAAAAGTTGTCCATTACAATGGTCTTACATAAAACTGAGCTGAAAAGGAGTGCTCCGTTGTCTTAGTATAACCATTCTGAATAACCGTGTGGAATTAAGTAAGCAAAAAAATTATGCAGAAAAACATAATTAATTACGAATTTATCGAACCAAATAAATTAATGAACTAAGAGCCAGGTATATCGGAAAATAAATTAAACGAGTAAATGAACTAGCAGAAAAAGTAAAGTAAATTAAGAAAAAAAAAAGTATTTCTTCGTTCCCGCCTTTCCTTCACCGCCAAAAACAAGGGCGCGTTCACAAAAGGAGACGACATAAATGTTTTGTGATATTTGACAATTGACAATACGTCGGGTGCGTTTACAATGCGTGACGAATTGTGGTGACGAAAAGCCGGCCTGCATTCAGCCAAGGGCAAAGAAATTAACTTATTGTTATATTTTCACCGCTTTACAGTAGTATTTTATTACTATATTGCGCCCGTAACGTAATTAACATCCTACCGCAATTTTGTGGGCACAGAAATTGTTACTTTTCATTGTTTCGAATCTTAAGAAATTGTCATCGGCAAATGTCTGTGATCGTGTGGCCATATTTCTTTTAAAAATTTTAGGGCGTTGTAAAAATATTTAAGGTTGTACGGAAAAGAGGAAGAAAGACTAATGTCTTGTGATGGTGCACTAAAATGTTAATTTTATAATAACTGTGTACAATATAACTATTATGTTCCCATAAAACATGTGCGAGCCATATCCCCTTGCCTGTCACAAATGATAATTTGTTATGCTCCACTTGGGTCTAAAGTTTTTGGGTTAAAGTCGAAAGTTTTCGACCAGTGTGTGTTGCTAGTGATGACTTATGGCACAGAAACGTGGTCTCTCACTACGGGCCTTATTAGAAGCTCCAAGTAGCCCAACGAGCTATGGAGGGCTATGCTTGGAGTTTCTCTGCGAGATCGAATCAGAAATGAGGAGATCCGTAGAACAACCAGTTACCGAGATAGCCCAGCGGATTAGCAGGTTGAAGTGGCAATGGGCGGACCACATAGCGCGGAGGACTAATGACCGATAGGGTCGCAAAGTTCTCGAGTGGAGACCACGTACCGGCAAGCGAAGCGTAGGACGTCCACCCACAAGGTGGACGGATGACCTCATTAAGACCGCAGAATATTGGAGATCTATAGGGGAGGCCTATGTCCAACAGTGGAGGTTCTATGGCTGAAACAAACGAAGTTATGTCTAGAATGCTTTTATGCGTAAACTAACGCGTTAATTAAGACGTTACGTACCTATCGCTTGACGTTGCGTTGCCAATCTTAGGTTTTAACGCATTAAAACGTTGGCCACATCTACGTA
Organism: Hypomecis punctinalis; assembly: GCA_949316475.1. Taxonomy (NCBI): domain Eukaryota; kingdom Metazoa; phylum Arthropoda; class Insecta; order Lepidoptera; family Geometridae; genus Hypomecis; species Hypomecis punctinalis. Next base: position 20,183 of record CASGGB010000046.1, on the reverse strand, counting down.
ACGGCATTATTATACAACCTTTTAAATAATCTAAGTATACAACGTACCTACCTATTTTCGTAACGTTAAGACGCAAGTGACGCACACGCAGTAGCTTAAAAATTAGCTACCTAAGTACCTATTTTATTTTTTGTTTTTGATTGTGGAATAATGTATAACACCTATTATTCTAAGTAAGAGGTTCACAGTAGGTTGGTATATACCTACCTCTGACCTTATGATCTTTGACTGAATCTTCATATGCCTAGATATACCTAGGTACCTACTTATTGATGGCTGATGATCTAAAAAGAAGAATAATACTTTAAATTCAATAAAACCTAATTAATCTGGTTAAATTATTATATAATTTCATTTACAATGTTATAAATATAAAAGCTTGTCGTGAGATTTGTGTTTAGGTACCAACTAGATATAATTGTTCATTTCACACCGCTGGCTTTTCGGTGAAGGAAAACATCGTGAGGCAACCTGCATACGTCCGTAAAAGAAATTCGACGGCGTAGGTAAATCGACCAAACCGCACTGGGCCAGCGTGACCAGCCAATACTGTACTGTACTGTACCAGCCTTGTAATAGTCCACTGCAGGACGTAGGTCTACCCACGAAGGGTGATTGAGCCATTTCCACCACGCTGGCCCAGTGTGGGTTGGTGGATTCACATACACCATCGAATTTCTTCTACGGACATATGCAGGCTGCCTCACGACGTTTTCCTTCACCGAAAAGCCAGTGATGTGAAATTCCGCACATAAATTCCAAATAAATTATCGGTACGGGACCGAGGATTCGAACCCACGACCTCACGATTTTAAGGCGGGGGTTGTAACACTACATCTAGACCACCACAGGTTAAATCTACTTTAATGTACCTTAATTGATTTATAAAACAAAAACATAGGTACACTATAGAATTTCACACCACTGGCTTTTCGGTGAAGGAAAACATCGTGAGGCAACCTGCATACCTACGTCCGTAAACAAAATTCGAAATGAGATCCACCAATCCGCACAGGGCCAGCGTAGTAGATATGGCCCAATCACCCTTCATTATTAAGCCTACATCACACAGCAGACTATTAAAAAGGCTGATACTGTACAGTACAGTACAGTACACTTGTTAAAGTTTGTGCAAATGAAAAAGAAAGAAGCGTCGTAGGTGAGGTCGCCCGTGCGCCATTTTAATAATTTTGTTACGTTGACAACACTAAATAGCCGATATCGAGAATATAATGTATCTAAAGATAAAAAGAAATAGGTATTTCTGATGTCGTAAATACCCAAGAAAAATTGATCACAGTATTTTTATTGTACATAGAAGTAAGATTTTGTATAGAAGTAGGAATTTTAAAATAATATACTTCCCAAATAGACGAAAATATCGATCTCGAAAATATAGTGTAAATATAAATATTTCTAATGTTGTACATATATACCTAAGAAAAGTTTATTACTAGATGTAAGAAACGCAAATTGTATAAAACCGTTATCTTTGTAATTAAGTCTTTGGGTGTGATATAACTTCATTATACTATTGCATGTCCGCTAGGACAAACTGTTGAGACCAACCATTTGTTACACCTATGTACCGACACAGTTTGAAGCAATAAAAAATTACTTTACTTTACTTTACTTTACTGCTCTGTCATTGCTATTAAGCTGGAAACATACTAACGGACGCGGCTTACGGACGCGACTGACAGCCGCGACTGATAGGTATCTAGATAATGAATGTACACTGAGCCGTGCACACTATCGGACATAAGTCGCGGACGTCACCTTTGACTGACCTTGAGCGTTCGGACGTCCGAGAGAGATCTGGCGCGCCGGATGTTGAAACACTGTGCACACTGCTAAAGCTCGAAACATACTATCGGACGCGGCTTACGGACGCGACTGACAGCCGCGATCTAGACTAAAGCCGGAAACATACTATCGGACGCGGCTGTCGGACGCGACTGACAGCCGCGACTTAGCAGTGTGCACAGTCTTATAACATCCGGTGTGCCAGATCGCTCTCGGACGTCCGAACGCTCAAGGTCGTCCGAAGGTGACGTCCGCGACTGATGTCCGATAGTGTGCACGGCTCAGGGTACTTTCATAGTCTAAATCGCAGCTGTCAGTCGCGTCCGTAAGCCGCGTCCGATAGTATGTTTCGAGCTTTAATAATTTTGTTACGTTGACAACACTGCTCTGTCATTGCTATTAAGCCGGAAACATACTATCGGACGCTGCTTACGGACGCGACTGACAGCCGCGATCTAGACTATGAAAGTACACTGAGCCGTGCACACTATCGGACATAAGTTGCGGACGTCACCTTCGGACGACCTTGAGCGTTCGGACGTCCGAGAGCGATCTGGTACACCGGATGTCTTAAGACTGACAGCCGCGACTTAGCAATGTGCACAACATTGCTAAGTCGCAGCTGTCAGTCGCGTCCGTCAGCCGCGTCCGATAGTATGTTTCCAGCCTGACATCGTACAACTATAGACAAAAATCCTCAAGAGCTTAGTTTATGGTACAACTGTTTGATACTTGGTAGACACCAATAGGGAAGTTTCCTTTATCATCAAAACTAAAAATAATTATATACATTTAAGGACGTTAGAATTATATTAGACACAGTGAAAAAATTACTCGAATATCTTAATAAATGACGGAGTTATGGATGTCTAAACATGACCGCACGAAATCAAAAAACCTCGCGACGGATTTACGCGTGTGACGTCATTCGGCTTCAGAGCCGCGCCGTGGGTTAGGCGGGAGTAAGGAAAAAAGGAAATAAAGTGCTTCATTCTATGTCGGGTATTTTTCTAAGCCACGAATACGTTCTAGAATATCATTGTACTTATCTTTATGTTATGATCAACATTTACTATGGGACTAACCCCCCAATATAACGAATAAAAAGTCAGCATTCTCATGATTTTGTCCAGAGTAAATGAACTTTATTTCTAAATGGAACAAGACTTGACGTGTGTACCTACTGTTCTGCGGTTATTACATCTGTATGTATTGACTAGTAGTTTTCCAAATAGTAGACCTCACAAGTTTACATTTTGGTGAACATTTTCTGGTAATCAGTTTTCAAAAATGCACAACTTGCACAGGCAAATATATTCATAATTACAATATTCTGTCCTAAAATATCATTGTAAATGATGACCAACTTTTACTATAGAACTAATCCCCTGTATAGGGTTATCCAAAACTTCTCAGCCTAATATTTGTTCTTACAAAGTCATTGTAGGTAATAGGTTTTTCAGGACTTATTTTTTAGTTCCGAAAATGACAGATGTGAAAGTGACATCTGCCATTATATGGCATATTATTATAGAATTCATACTAGAGTGGCATGACAGATGTCATCCGAAATGTAGATCTCGTTGAGCTCTATCAATTTTGTGCCTAAAGTAACGGTATAGAAACGACAGTTACTGAGATAAATTACTTTAAAGAGCTGTCATCCGAAATATAGATATTGTTGAGTTCTATCACTTTTGTAAAGACAGCAATGGTCTAAAATCGTTAGTTACAGAAATAAACCGCATTTAAGTTTGACAGCTGTCACTTTGAGACCTGATATGTCATCCTAATATGGATTCTAGAATTTGACAGCCATCACTTTGTTCAGTCATTTTTAGGGTTTCGTAGTAAAACGAGGAACCCTTAAAACTTCGTTATGTCCGTGTAACGAACGGACGCCGTTTACAGACCATATTAAAAACTTTCCCTGAAAATTATTTTGAGCACTGTGGAATCATAAATTTTAGAGCTATAAAGAAAAAATTGAAATTTTTAAACATTAGAGGTCATCGACCTCACATGTATATTTCATACAAACAAACAACAATAACACTTTATTAGACAACCACATAACATAAAAAAATTACAGGGACAAAACAATACAATTAATAGGTTTCTAACTGGTGGCCTTATCGCTTTAAGCGAATTCTCCCAGGCAACCAAGAATTCATACTAAATTACGTTTTCCTAGTAATCAACCATCTTAAAAATTGGTTTTTATCATCATCATAATCATCGTCACGTCTACGGAAGCCTATCATACGCATGTCTTGACACGCACTTGACAACTTATTGGGACTAGAAAATAAAAGCCTTGAAAAAATTATCTAAAGTATTTTATTAGAACAAAATATATTACGCTTCACCAGTTCTAGCTAGCTAACCCTGTATAGGGGATCAGTCCCAAACTCTGACACCAGGGCTAGCCACCCGGCCTATACAAACTTACTTACTTAGTCCCATAATATACAATAATATCTTAGTAAAGAACCTTACCATTTTTATGATTAAGAATATATTTACCTGTGAAAGTTGTGCATTTTTGAGAACTTATTACGAGAAAATGTATACTTGCGAGGTCTACTGTTTGGAGAGCTACTAGTTAATAGTTACAGATGTAAAAACTGCAGTACACTAGACACATACACCAAGTCTTGTTCCATTTAGATATAAAGTTCATTTACTCACGACAAAATTATGGGAATGCTGACTTTTTATTCGTTATATTGGGAGGTTAGTCCCATAGTAAATGTTGATCATAACATAAAGATAAGTACAATGATATTGTAGAACGTATTCGTGGCTTAGAAAAATACCCGACATAGAATGAAGCACTTTATTTCCTTTTTTCCTTACTCCCGCCTAACCCACGGCGTGGCTCTGAAGCCGAATGACGTCACACGCGTAAATCCGTCGCGAGGTTTTTTGATTTCGTGCGGTCATGTTTAAAAATTCATAACTCCGTCATTTTTGAAGATAATTGAAAAATAAAAACACCATAATTTATTGCAGACTTAGTGTAATTTAATAAAAATAAAACTAGAAAACGGGAAACTTCCCTATTCGGTTGTCATCAGTACTCGCGTCTACCAAGTATAGTCGGCACCTTGGCTGCATAAAATCTTATTGTTAGTTCACCGTGACGCCACGACGGTTCACTTTTTGTACTTACGTAAGTATATCAAAAACTAACAATATTATTGTAACACTCCCCTCTGTTATGTTATGACAAGTGAACGAACACTCATACAAACATAATTAACATATTAAAGTTAATAATTCGGTGCCCCTCAGTAAACAGGGGGAAAACGAGCGACCCTGATTTTAATCAACCGATTACAAAAAAAACTCACTGCTCTAGTGTGTTAATTTGTTTTTTATTTTATTGCTTTTTTGTAGGTTGGTATTGGTACTGTCCAATACTGTCCATCAGCATTAGAACTTACACTGCTGGAGATAGGCTTGCCCTGAAAATCTCCAATATGAATGGTTGGGGGAGAGGTGGACTGGTGGACAGGGCTCATCAGAATACCAGCGAGCGTTGAGTGTTGGGTCCTTCCAGCACTCAACATTTTATAGCTGAGGTGAGTCCCTTTCGACACTTTTGTTTTTTTTTTTTCATTAGTTATATAAGTTTTTTTTGTACGTGTTATTTATGTGTCGAATAAAGATATTTCATATCTTTATTCGACACATAAATATACATGATCTATGAAATGAAATTTCATTTCATTTCATAGATGAGACGTATTTTTTGTTAATTATTATTCGTGGTGGTCGTGGGTTCAAATCTAAATCCCGTACCGTAACAATAAGTTCCTTGGAATTTATGTACGGAAAATAACTTATTGGTAGGTACGGGACTGGGATTTGAATTTGAACCCACGACCACCACGAATAATAATTGACAAAAAATACGTCTCATCTGGTTATCACGTGGGTGAAGGTCGATCTTCAGCGGCTCTTAGGCCATATAATGTGAGTCAGAATTGGGTTATACGCAGATTGTAGCTAACATCACAGGCTTATAATAATAAAGCATTTTATTTCGACCAAAGATCATAGATTTACACTAATTTACAAAAACATTAAAATTTGGTTATTTACATGTCATATTTTGTTTATTTGTAAGCACATGAATCATATAACAATGATTCATGTAATTACAGTCAAAACGGTTCGCAAATACGTTCAGGATGGTGTTGTCACTGGCCCGGACCCTGCGCACCAGAGATGTGCACCGCTTCCGCATCGTTGTATAGAAACAATCGACGCGCGACTCGGCGAACATCCCCGACGCGCTGCAGTGCCGGGGCAGCTCCATCAGCATCCTGGTGGGGTGATTCTGTATGAAAACAAGCGTGTAACGCGCTCTATGTTTTTAAGAAAGTCACATAAAAAAGATTTATTTTTCAAATATCATAACTTAAACTCGGTTTATTATTTATTTTAACGTTATTTTACATTTATCAAACATTTCTCCAAATGAAATTCACTGAAATAAAAAAAATACTTACCGCGTTACGTTACGTTTTGTCGATAGAGAATCAGGCCCCTGAACGCGTTATTGTATTGAATACGAAGGGCGCTGTACTGTTTCTGCGTATACGCCACCCACAGGCTGCCCGTGTAGAAGGACGTACAAAATGCTCTGAATAGAGTAATTTTGACGCCTCCCGAACAACGCGCAAACCTGCGGGCTATCATATTAGCCCTCACAGACAACGCCCTCCGCTCCCTCTCTAAGTCTGCATCGTCTTTCAGGTCAGAGGTTAACATATGTCCTAGATACTTGAACTGATCTACCCGCTTCAGCTCGCTTCCATTCAGTTTGATGTTAGGTATGGTATCCAGACGCTTCCCTCTGGCCTGAAAGACCATACATTCACTCTTTTTAGCATTATAGAGCAAGCCATGACTCCGTGCGTATGCTTCACAAATGGTCAGAAGCTTCGATAATCCACAGACAGAGGCGCTCAGCAGCACCATGTCATCTGCATAACTAATATTATTGACACTGACTCCATCAAAGACTGAATCAATATAAAGAACTGCGTTTATTAATAAGGAGGTACGTACAAGGAGGTCGATAACAACTGATTAAATTCTCCAATTTAGCACGCACGGCGTAAACCGATACGTGTGTTCACATTCATGATTAAATAATCTGTCCTGCGAATAAACCCGAATTAGGCGGCAGTGAGAGATCCGCTCATCCCGGCCCGAAATAAAAATTTCATCAAACCTACCGACGGAATAAAGGCGCGCCCTGGAACTACTGATACCTCCCTGCGAGATAGGGAAGAGAAAAGCTCGATAAAAGACATAGTTGTCGATATCAATATCGACACCTACGATACTTATCTACGTTTGTACACAGATCTACGAATAATATAGGTGTGCTAAACTATAATTTTTGATACAATTACACAGTATATCGTTACGTATAATCGTTATTTTATATTTTATATTTACCGACGGAATCTTCGAGCAAAATAAATATCTACAGAGCCACAGTCCCTAAGTGAAAGTAGTAAAAAAATGTCCGAGCGCCGCCATAGATACCGACTATGATATTTACAATAATTCACAATGACCCGTTTTCTCGAATCTCGACGTTATGTCACCTAATTAGTGCTTGTAACCGAGCACTTTGGCATCGCGCGGCGTTGTAGTCGGCTTGCAATCGCCTTACGAGTCTTACGACTAACTAAAAAGTCTGCCCACTAAATAGCTTGGGCAGAGTTTTGTTTCGGACACTTTTTTGCACGATTGTGACTCTATAGATATTTGCTCGAAGGACGGAATAAAGACTTGCGCCGGATTGATACCTCCGTGCAAAATACGAGGGAACGGGGTCGATATCGATGCTTGATGACATTTTTTTACTTATAACTAACTTACAACTCACCCAAATATCGATACTTTTCTCCTCACTACGCACCCTCTTACTTTTTAATCCGGGCGGGTCGTAAACACCGGCCGGCCGGTATAACGGATATTCCGGAGCAATCATCCGGCAATCTGCACTATTTTTTCCGGTTAAAATGTAGCATTGCTCCCGCGGGAGCGCCCACGCTCTGATGTATGTTTTATTGCCAAAGGGCAGCTTCTTGGAGGGTTTGCGACATATTTTTTACCCGACACAAGAGGCGGTGTTAGGGTCTGTACTTACCATAGATTTCATAAGAAAGAGTTTGTGGAAAATGAGAACCGTGGTAGGTGAGGTCGCCCGAGTGCTCTTTTTACCATAAAGCTGTTACAACCAGAGGGTAATGTGGTGGATCGAGAAAATCCGAAGGAGATGCATTGATTTAATATAGCATAAAGATACATGACAAACTCAGAGCAAATAAAAAAATCAAGAGGGAACGTCGTTGAACAGTCAAGTGAAGCCGGTTTTTTATACATGTGTGAGTGCGTCGCTGTTGCGCCGCCATAGTTCGAATGACAAGCCAAGGCGTAGTTTCCTTGTACGTTGATGTGTGTGTGAATTGTCTGTACACGGCGAGGCGTAGTTTTGGTTGGCTTCACTTGTTTGTTCACAACATTCGCTCTTGATTTTTTTATTTGCTCTGAGATGACAAATACCTTGATTCGGTGGTTGTTGTCGGATTTTTAAACAAGGAACGTCAATGAAATGATTTTTATCGTGCTTCGCACACTAGGTGTATAGAAACTTTCTTTTTGTAATAAACATTTCAAAAATTGACGAGTTCGCAGGATTTGAACCTGCATCTCTCTGGGATTCCGGCCCAGATGCTTTGTCCAATTGAAATGTTTATCACAAAAAGAAAGGAACGGCAAATCCCAATACTTATTTGATAGTTTAGACAGCAGCTTGGAAGATTTTCCATGAAGATTTTGGGGTTGAAAATGGCCTCAAGCGACAACAGCGCTATCTCTCTGATTATAACTGTACATTTGAATAATTTTGTTGACAACACTGCTCTGTCATTGCTAGTACAACTAAAAGTGTTTGATACTTGGTAGACACCAATTCGGTTTTCATCAGTACTCGCGTCTACCAAGTATAGTCGGTACCTTGGCTGCTGATTAAAATCTTATTGTTAGTTCACCGTTACGCCACGACGACTGTTCTCTTTTTACACATACTCTATAGCCGGGCTAGTATGCGCGCCACAAATTATTTCGTTTGTAGTGCCGTTGTGGCAAAGTAAGTAAGTATATATCTGTCACTTTTTCACACGTCGAAATGAGTTCTTTTCGTGGTTATTCGTGGTCGCATGTTTGACTAGCTGGACATGTGTCTCTGTCTAGCGGATAAACTTCTAGGCTGAGTAGGCTGGAACCTAGAGCGGCAGATTTTGTGAGCAGAAAATATGGCACCATTTCATTTTATTATTGTCAAAACCTAATTTTTATAGGTATTTTTAGGCCTACAGAAAAATAAAATAGGCCAAGTGCGTGTCGGACTCGCACACGAATGGTTCCATACCGTATGGAAGCCCCCCTTAATAATAATTATTGTGGGACATCTTACACACGGCCTCTGACCCCAAACTAAGCAAAGCTTGTGATATACTTCATATACTTATTTTTAAATACATACTTATATAGATAGTAACTTAATAACACCCAGACACAGAGCAAACACTTATTGTTCATCACATAAGTGTTTGCCTTGGGTGGGGATCGAACCCACGCCTCATTGATCCAGAAGTTAGGGTCACTAAGAACTGAGCCACCGTATATACTCGTATAAGCCGTGGTGGCCTAGAGGTAGTGACACCCGCCTTGCAATCGTGAGGTCGTGGGTTCAAATCCCGGTCCCGTACCAATGAGTTCTTTGGAATTTATGTACGGAATTTCACACCACTGGTTTTCGGTGGAGTAAAACATCGTGAGGCAACCTGCATGCATCCGTAGAAGAAATTCGATGGCGTATGCGAATCCACCAACCCGCACCGGGCCAGCGTGGTGGATATGGCCCAATCACTCTTCGTGGGTAGGCCTACGTCCTGCAGTGGACTATTAAATGGCTGATACAGTACAGTACTCTCTAATAATATATATTTAATTATTTATTTTGGAAGGTTTTTTGGTAATATACAACTTAATACTTACTCTGCGAGTATCACCTTGCTGTTGCTATTATTAATATGAAGAAAGTTCACGTTTCTTGTATGGGAGCCCCCCAAATACCTTTATACCATTTTTAAAAATCGCATGAAAATATTACAATATTGCAATCGTAGTAGATCATAGTCAAGTATTAGTCCTATTTAGGTACATTCTAAGTTCTAAACTACTTTGGCCACATTGCTCGCAGAGACCCAGACAACCTGGAGAAGTTAATGGTAGTAGGAAAGGTCGAAGGGAAAAGACCACGCGGTCGATCTCCTACAAGATGGATTAATCGAATAAAATCTTTGATCGGCATGCCCATCCCTGACGCCATGAGATCCGTCACAGACAGGTCCGAGTGGAGGAGTATTGGCCAAAGGGTGATCCAGGATCATAACGCTCCAATTTAGACACGACCTTCAGTAATGAAGAGCACGACTGAGAAGAAGGTACATTCTACAATGTATGTTTCTAAAATATACATTTTGCGGTGTATGCGTATTTGCTGCATGCTCAGAGCAAATAAAAAAACTTTATTTGCTCTGAGGCTGCATGTAAAGCCGGAAACATACTATCGGACGCGGCTTACGGACGCGACTGACAGCCGTGACTTAGCAATGTGCACAGTCTTAAGACATCCGGTGTGCCAGATCACTCTCGGACGCCCGAACGCTCTCGGACGTCCGAAGGTGACGTCCGCGACTTATGTCCGATAGGGTGCACGGCTCAGTGTACTTTCATAGTCTAGGTCGCGGCTGTCAGTCGCGTCCGTAAGCCGTGTCCGATAGTATGTTTCGAGCTTAAGTGTCTCTTAGTTTTAACTTTAAATAGCTCAGGTAGGTACATAGCAAGCAAGTAATTTAAAGCTCGAAACATACTATCGGACGCGGCTTAAGCCGGAAACATACTATCGGACGCGGCTGACGGACGCGACTGACAGCCGCGACTTAGCAATGTGCACAGTCTTAAAACATCCGGTGTGCCAGATCGCTCTCGGACGCCCGAACGCTCTCGGACGTCCGAAGGTGACGTCCGCGACTTATGTCCGATAGGGTGCACGGCTCAGTGTACTTTCATAGTCTAGGTCGCGGCTGTCAGTCGCGTCCGTAAGCCGTGTCCGATAGTATGTTTCGAGCTTAAGTGTCTCTTAGTTTTAACTTTAAATAGCTCAGGTAGGTACATATCAAGCAAGTAATTTAAAGCTCGAAACATACTATCGGACGCGGCTTAAGCCGGAAACATACTATCGGACGCGGCTGACGGACGCGACTGACAGCCGCGACTTAGCAATGTATTACAGTCTTAAAACATCCGGTGTGCCAGATCGCTATCGGACGTCCGAACGCTCAAGGTCGTCCGAAGGTGACGTCCGCGACTTATGTCCGACAGTGTGCACGGCTCAGTGTACTTTCATAGTCTAGGTCGCGGCTGTCAGTCGCATCCGTAAGCCGTGCACACTATCGGACATAAGTCGCGGACGTCACCTTCGGACGACCTTCAGCGTTCGAACGTCCGAGAGCGATCTTGCACACCGGATGTCTTAAGACTGTGTACATTGCTAAGTCGCGGCTGTCAGTCGCGTCCGTAAGCCGCGTCCGATAGTATGTTTCTGGCTTTATAAGCCGCGTCCGACAGTATGTTTCCGGCTTAACTCCAAAAAATAAGAAATGCCTTGACATAGAATGTCATTTGCTATCACCACAAAAGCTGCCTCCGTTTTGTGTAAATCTTTTAAAGTCACATTTTATTAGGGGTGTGACAAACAATCTTATTCTAAATACAAGATTATTTACACTTATAAATGGTTACCGAAACTAATCATTTGCTACTGGTAGCAAAATAAACAACAATCATCACAGCTGGGCGTCCTCCATTGTTGTAAAATGTAATAAAACCTTTTTCGACAATCTCCTTTGAAGTTTTTCAACGCAACCTTTTTGACCATTTCACGAAGATGTCAAAATGTTTCCCGTGCTTTTGTTTTTTTGTTTGTTTCTGGCACGGCATTGTTTCCACATTAGCCAGTTGTAAATAATAGTTTTGGAGAAATTGTAACAATTTCTTTTAGTTCCGTAGAAGGAATCGTGAATGTTATGGTTTTAGTGGTTCGTATTAAAAGTTGCTTGGTTTTTGAATTGTAAATCATCGTTTCGGTTATTTATCAATTGAACCGAAATAATTATGTTTATTAGGTTTGAAAAAACACCAGACAAGTGCAAGTCAGGCTCGCACACCGAGGGTTCCGTACAAATCCAAAAAAATCACAAAATTGGGAAGTACGTTGTTAAAATCTCTATACTCATCATCATCATTATCGACAAAAGTTTTTTTTTTGACTTTCTCGTCATTCATCGAAAATTGTTAAATTAATTAAAAACCTGTTTTGGCATGTGCTAATGAAGCTCTTTTATATGATACCATACATTATACGATTTACGCACTTTGGAATTTTAAACCCATATTTTGTGAATTTTGAAGCCCTATTTTTTGTGATTTAAACAAAACTGTTTAGTTTTCAGATTTATTCCTATAATTATGTGTACTCTGAGACAATGCTCCTCGCCAAATTTCATAGTTCTATGTCAACGGGAAGTACCCTGTAGGTTTTGATTTTTGTGAGTGTCGAAATATGCGGTTTTTTACGACATAAACGACTCTAACTTCTTTGTATGATAACTGAGAAGTTTTTCTTTTACACAACTGCAAGAGTTCATCGATATACGTATACAGTTTAAATTTCAACTCGATATCTTTACGCGTTCCCGAGATAAAGAGTCTTGACATACACACAGACGGACAGACGGACTACAAAGTGATCCTATAAGGGTTCCGTTTTTTCCTTTTGAGTTACGGAACCCTAAAAAAATGGGACTAATGGATATAGATTACATTTGAGAGAACTATCCTATATCAAATCTTATACGCGCTGCGCTATCCATTCTCCATTAGAGATCTTTACGGATCCATGCCGTCTAGGTATAATGTGCCCTACCCACAGCTACCGCTACTACAGCTACCTACTTGAAAATGAGTTCACGATTTCGTCAAATGACATCATAGTTCACTTTTTTATTACAATCGAAAAAGACCGGTACTTTTTTATAGTATGTAGGTACTCTGCTGAACATAGGCCTATCGACGAGATTACGAGTATATTCACCACACCGACCCAGCCCAGTTCGGTGGATTCACATACGCCATTTTTTCGATCGACCATAGACAAAATGACCCACAAGCAAATAAAAACATGTCGCGCTCAAGCCCGCGCTCATTCCATGAGCGTTCCATTTTCAATTTAATTTAAAAACATGCTACCAACCGAACAACGCAGACGGCAACAAATTACTGAGCCATTTATTGGCGGCAACATTTTCCTGCCAAATGAGCATCATTTACCAATGCTGCCAACTTAACTGTTAAAGTAGATTTTTTAGGAACTAAAATTATCCGAACTTTTTTGATAAGAATGTGACAGTGGCGCCTCATTTGGGTTTGTGATTAAGTTGGTGGGTTGGTAGGAACCGTGCAGGATAAACAGCTATCATTGTCGGAGCGTTGGCAGCGCCGCGCGCTGTTTTATGATAAAGCTATTAAAATGTTCGTTGCAGCTTTCGAGGAACGGACTTAGAACGTAACGTGGCAATTTTCAGTTTCTTAAATATCTGTGTTTTAAAGTAAAAATCTCCCTACTCTGGACTGCTAGATTCTGAATATATATCAAAAACGTGCATGCTAAGTGCACCAATGTCTAATGCATATTATAACTTAAAGTCGGTTTTTGTTCAATTTTAACGTCGTGGTTGACTTAAAAATTTAATTTAATTTAACAAAATCCTGGGCCCAAGGATAAGTTTGATATTCGTACTTAATTTTTTTAAGTGCCTTTTATTAACTAGGTACCACTAAATACAAGACTTACATAGTATAAAACTACATAAACTACTACTACATAACAAGCAATTGGATCGTACCACATACCTTCGAAGAGATAATACAAATGCTCAAGCCAACTGCCAGTTTACAGCGAGCTCAACATGCTGGCAGCATTGCCACGCTGAATGGCAATGCTTATACGTTGAGCCAAATAAACACCAGCATTTTGGTCACGCGTCGCGTCCACTTACTACATGCATTGTATTTGATTTGAGTATCTTAAACATTAAAATTGATATCTAACTTTGAGCAAATATCTATAGAGTCACAATCGTGCAAAAAAGTGTCCGAGCCAAAAGTCTGCTCAAGCTACGTGGCCAGGCTTTTTAGTTTGTCGTAAGGCAATTGCAAGCCGACTACAACGCCGCGCGATGCCAAAGTGACATAACGTCGAGATTCGAGAAAACGGGTCATTGTGAATTATTTAATGTAAATATCTAAGTCGGTATGTATGACGGCGCTCGGACATTTTTTTACTACTTTCACTTAGGGACTGTGGCTCTGTAGATATTTGCTCGAAGATACCTAAACATGATTGGCTTGGGAGATGTCGTGATACTCACAGACACAAAAATATGTACTTATAAACTTCAGAATCAAACCAGGTACAATTCTTAATTATCAACTGCATCCTTTGATGAAACATTGCTGCAAGTAAGACTCGGAATTTATGTACGGAATTTTGCACCTCGGCTTTTCGGTGAAGGAAAACATCGTGAGGCAACCTGCATACGTCCGTAGAAGAAATTCGATGACTTACGTATGTGAATCCACCACCCACGCTGGGCCAACGTGGTGGATATGGCCTGATCACCCTTCGTGGAGTTATGTTCAGTTTGTTAGAATTTAGTATTTTAATGTACCTAGTAACACACATTTCATTTAATATGTCAACGTCAACTGTCACATAGTTTTTTGTCTTCTCTCTTCCGATTTTCTGCCTCTCCACAATCATACATTAAACAACATTGGAGATGTTGATTTATGAATAATAAAACAGAATCAATGTACTCGGTGATATTATTTCCTTCGATCCACGACCTGATATTTTTAACACAGGATATACAGGAGTGGACTATTAATAATATTTTGCAAAAATAGCATGACCGACTTCACCCGTGTACAGAATCATTATCATTACATAGTAGGTATAAAACATAAGTCGCTTTCCGCTGTCTGTTCCCATGTATGCTTAAATCTTTAAAACTGCGCAACGGATTTTGATGCAGTTTGTTTTAATAGATAGAGTAATTCAAGAGAAATGTTTATATGTATAATACACCTGTGCGAAGCCGGGGCGCATCGCTAGAACGCAAATATTATGCACAGATCGATGTAACATTTTTCACATTATTGTTGATTTTAAAAAACGGCTCAGCCAATTTCGTTAAAATTTAAATGGGACCAATTTCAAAGTTTAATCTTTTATATAAAATAATCTTTTCAATAAAAAAAAGAATTATTGAAATCGGACTGTTATGAAAAAAGTTATGCGTGGTTATACATAAAAAAATATATACGAGTCGAATTGTATACCTCCTCCGGTGGTTCGTCGGTCAAAAAGGCCGGTATGGTGCGAATTGAGATGGAAATGACTTATTTTACTTTTTCTCTTTTCTCTACAAAGTTTCAGGCAACCACATCAAGTTACATTGTACGTCTGCTTCCCTCGCTGCACGCTGAATAAAAGCGGGAAAATTACTTTACCACGCCTCACAGCCAAAACGCCCTAACCACCACCTACCTCCATCCCTGTCTCCCACGAAATTTTCCATCACACCCTCTCTCTCCCACGCGCAGTGGAAAACCAAGCGAGCTAAGCTTTTCTTCGAAACGAATTTACGGATCGCCCTTGCCTGCCATGATGGCCGATTATACAACAGAATACGGTCCAAAACTCCCCGTACGCTTTCCCAAAGAAAACAACGAGAAAACGGCCACGGATTTTCCGAACAGAATGCTGGAACGGAACGGGCTTTTATCTACGTTCCACCATTGGCTGTTTCAAAAAAACTACGGAGCTTGTGATTGGCTAAAACAAATTGCTCGTGGCGCGTTCTTTATTATTCCGATTTTGAAATGTCGTAAGTGTTTTCTGTTTGGAAGCAAAAGGGCGCTAGAGTCGTCGTTTTGTAAAGGAGATAGTACGTTTTGGTATCGGGGTCGGTGTGTTATACGCATGGAGCTGTGTTGTGAATGAAACTGCAATATTAGAACAATTACGCGAGGTTTTTTCCCTTTTGTGGTAGAATTGAAACTTTTAGAGGTGGCACTAAAATAATACCTACCTACACAATATTACCAGTACTAAGAATAATTAAACAACTGAAAGGATTGTATGATTCATGATGCCAGTACTGCGACAAACATGATAAGGAATCATCATTACTATATTTTGTAGGATGTCTACTGCTAGAAAAAAAAATCCCAGAGTTTCAAAGTCAAAAGTCAAATTTTTATTCCGTAGACACAATACAGGCACCTGAAATCTTCTGGTAACAATTTCTCAAAAACAATAACAATCATTTGTGTCGTTTGAAACTAGCTGCAAAAACTGGCTTACAACTAGCATGTATTGTGTTATTAGAGTCTTTAATCGATTCAAAAAAAAAATTTAGAAAATAAGAATTCTGTATTACCTACCTAATGTAACACTATACAGGGTTATTTTTAATCAATTAGCATCCTTTTAGGGGCTTATTCTGTACATCGGAACTAAAAAAAATGTTGTTCCATAGAAAAATAACGTTCACTTGCGACAAAATGTATGGAACAGCATTTTTTTTTTATGAGTTTTGACAAAAGTCACAGGACAAAAGTTGTTAGTTTTGATGTACAGAATAAGCCCCTAAAAGGATGCTAATTGGTTAGAAATAACCCTGTATATGAGCAGTGTGTGAGAAAAAAAAACAACGGATAGCACTCCGGGAGTGCCGGCAGAAGTGAAAACTTGCTCCCTCCGTCTTATCAGTGATGAGAGGGCTGAGTGCGAGATTTTCGCTCGAGCTCGATCGCGTTAACGTTTGATGTGATTTCTATGGAAATGGCACAGCGCCATCTTGTGTCACGTACAGAAAACTGAATAGCTAAGTGTGAGTATTTTTTACGGTAATGTAACGAGCGCCAAACCGATCGAACACGAGCGCGGCAACGTATGTGATTGGCTAATTCAAGCGTGTGTGTCAATGTGGTCGCGTGTGTGCACGGCGCGCTTGGTCAACGCGACGTAAAAGTAATTCGATTTGATTTGCAAATCAAATCGAAACGATCTGAAATCGAAGTCCTGACGCAAGTTTATTTCTTTTTACCTATCTCAAAAAGTGCACAAAGGCGCTAAAGAAGTTTTCATTTTAAAAACCCGCCAATGAGACAAATTCACGTCAAGTGATTCCATTGTTGCATTTTTTTTAATCCTCTTCCGCACATTTACACATCGTATCGAAAAGTAACTTATAGGTAGTTGTACTTATGATGAGTCATTCTTCTATTTGTAATTTGCTTTAAATTGAACCTTTCGGTCCTACACATAAAGTACAAATTACCTTCAGTCAAACAAGGGGTCTATCTATTGTCAATAAAAAGTTAAATAGGCGGTGAACGGTAGCACTATTCCACCAGAACATAATACTTCACTGCATGCGGTCTGTGTCTGTGAGACAACTTACGATTCTAAGAACACAACAGAGTTCGTTGTTAGCAGCAGCAAAAATTATGACCTCATAAACCAGTTTAACCGACTTCCAAAATGGAAGAGGTTCAATGTTCGTTTGTATGTATTTTTTGTGTATGTTTATCGATAATTTCACCAATCGGCATGATTTTGGTGATGTATATGAGTTCTTTTTGACCGACAAACAAACCGGAGGAGGTGTTCAATTCGACGCGTATATCTTTATATATATATATATTTTTTTTAAGTATAACCACGCATAACTTTTTTCATAGAAGTCCGATTTCAATAATTCTTTTTTTATTGGAAAGAGTATACCTATTTCGAAATTGATTCTATTTAAATTTTATTGAAATCGGCTGGGCCATTTTTGATAAATCAAGAATAATGTGAAAAATGCTACATCGATCCGTGCGAAATATTCGCGAATTCTGTAGGTACACGGGTGAAGTCGGTCATGCAATTTTTTGCAAAAAATAATTATATTAAATAAAATTAGTTGTTGTTGTTCCTTATTAATTTGCCTCTAAATCCCTCTAAAGTTTAAAATGTACCTACGTGACAAAAATAATTATTTTTCGGCAAAAATGTGTCATCGATGTAGTAATTTTCACATTACTGTTAATTACTCAAAAAGAACTCAGCTGATTTCGGTAAAATTCAAATAAGACCACTTTTGAAATATGATCTACCTATAAAAATAATCATCAAAATAGGTTCATAATTCACATAATTACCATAATTCATAATGCATAATAATTGCGTAACATAGGTACAGGTGCCCCGGTTTTGGCCATCTTAGTATCATTTTGGTCACTTTGAATTTTAACGATTATTTAGACAATTTAATGTTCAAATAATATTTTAAAAAGAGTATTATAATTTGAGATTCACACAAACAATAATTTATGTTGTTACATTGTTTAAAATTACCATTTATGCAATAATTTTGACACCAAAATGGCCACAACCGGGGCACTTGCTATACCTAAAAAAAACATGCATTCGAATGGAGAACCTCTTTTGAAGTCGGTTAAAAAGTTAGTAAGTTCGTATTAGCTAGGTGGCTAGCCCTGGTTTTAAAGTTTTTAGGCCGCCTGAAGGCTCTTGACATGGCTAAACGGTTAAAACAACCGGGACCTACAATTTAACGTGTCATAAAAGCCACGGTAACGCTCATTTGGAAACTGCGGTCCCCCATCCAAATACTGACCGTGCGGAACGTTGTTTAATTTCGGTGATTACTGATAAACACCTAGTCAGACTAAGCTACGAGCGCAACGAGCGTTAAAAAGTTAAATATGCGGTGAACGGTAGCACTATTCCACTAAAACATTATACTTCCCAGCATGTGATCAGTAAGAGACAACTTACAATTCTAAGAAGAGCCGTCAGCGAGACCAAATTATTATGACACCATAAACCTTTTGCCCAAAAGTAATGGCCCAGAATCAATTGACTCCTTTCTTCGAAAATGTATAGAACTATAGAATGACAAAGGTTTTGTTTTATGTGGACGAAAGCTGCGATGAGATTGTTTATTAAGGATGTATGAATGTAGGTTTGTCAGGCAATTTTTACCAAATAATAATTTTTCGCCAAAAATGACAACACCGACTTCAACCGTTTACAGAATTAGAATACATTGCTCGAATCGATATGTTGTCTTCATCCATTCACATAATTGTTCATTTATCAAAAACGATAAATATCGATAAAATTTAAATAAAGTCGAAAAGAAAAAGTCGTGGTGGTCTAGTAAGTCGTGGTGGTCTAGTGGTAGTGACACCCGACCTGCAATAAGTTGTGGTGGTCTAGTGGTAGTAACACCCGACCTGCATACGTGAGGTCGTGGGTTCAAATCCCGATCCCGTACCAATGAGTTTCTTTGGAACTTATGTTACTTATGTACGGAATTTCACACCATTGGCTTTTCGGTGAAGGAAAACATCGTGAGGCAACCTGCATACGTCCGTAGAAGAAATTCGATGGCGTATGTGAATCCACCAACCCGCACCGGGCCAGCGTGGTGGATATGGCCTAATCACCCTTCGTGGGTAGGCATACGAGGTGGACTACTAAAAAAAAAAAGGCTGATACAGTACAGTACAGCAGCTCTCTGCGGCTAACTTCCCATCTTTCAATTTGTGTGGAGCTCAGTATACCTTCTTTTTGGAAAATAGCGACTTTGCTTATTGCCTAAATCAATTTCCTATAATTTCTCGTTCACGATGAGACTTGTGCCTAAAAGTGATTGACGATTGCAGTGCAACGATGACGACAAGTCGAAGTGCAAGGCGCGGTGCGATGAATCGTGGTCGTGCATGCTGATAGACTAGCATGACCGACTTCACCCGTGTACAGAATTCGCGAATATTTCGTATGGAGCGATGTAGCATTTTTCACATTATTGTTGATTTATCAAAAATAACTCGATTGATTTCGATAAAATTTAAATGGGACCAATTTCGAAGTATATTATTTCCAATAAAAGAAGAATTATTGAAATCGGACTACTACGAAAAAAGTTATGCGTGGTTATACATAAAAAAAATATATACGCGTCGAATTGTATACCTCATGAGAACTCATCCGGTGGTTCGTCGATCAAAAATATAATTTCCTATACTTTTAGCACCAAAGTGCAAATGACATGACAATTTTATTTTTATGTCGGTCACGC